>QYAP01000101.1:0-89740 GCA_003988905.1 Hymenotorrendiella dingleyae
AACCCGACTCTTGTTTTACTTCTTGACCATTATAGCCTACCGAACCCGACGTTGACCCGACTTCCTGAGCCAGGAAACCCGCATCGTTACAATATTAAAAGTATTTTCTAAATAATTCTTATTATATTATATATAGTTTAATTATTAACGTTTTAATAACTTAGAATATTCTAAAAAGAAAGGTATTTTTCTTTCGATTTTTATATAATACTTTTTATTTTTAATCTTTTTATAGAAGCTTTTAAATAGATCTTATACTCTTTTTATAATTAGGAACTTTATTATTATTATTTAAATAATTTTATTTTAATAATATTTAAAGGTTAATAAATAAAAGAATATATAATTCATATATAAGCGATATATATTTAGATTATAAACGTTTTAAATATATTATAAAATAATTCTAAAAATGATAAAAGTATATAAATTCAAATATTAGGTTTATTTATTAATATAATAACTTTTATTATTAACCTTTTAATAATTAAAAAAGAATGAATATTTACTTTTATTAATATTATACTTTTATATGATTTAATATCGCTTATAAAGATTTAAAAGTTTTATAATTTCTTGGAATTTAATTTATAAATAATCTAATTCGGTTAATAATATATATAGAACTTTTAGGAATATAAATTAATTTTCTTTAATTTAACGATTATAATAATTTATTATTACCTTTTTATTATTATAAAAGATGATTTCTAATAATAGTTTTATTTATTTTAGAATTAGAATAATATATATTTCGATTATTTAAAGTATAATAATTATTATTTATATATAAATACATTTAGAAAAAGCGTTAATAATTTCTTCTTTTCTTATTATTCTTTATTTCTTTTATTTTAAAAGAAGTATTTAAAATTGATTTTTCTATAAAATATATTTATAATAAAGATAAATATTAATTTAGGAAATATTTTTAATATTAATTTTTATAAGATTTATATAATATTTCTTATATTATTTAAATAAGGACATTAATAAAAAAGCCGTTATTTAATAGTTTATATTAATTCTAAGATAAGATAAATAGTTTTTATAAAGGGTTATATTAAAAGGAATTCGAACTTTTTAATTTAAATTATTTTTTAATTTATAATTATATTAGATATTTTAATTATAATATATTAAATATTTAATTCGGATAATAATTTAATAAATGTTTTTTTATAATTTAATAAAAGTTATATTATTAATCTTTTTCTTTTATAATAAATATTATAAAAGCTTTTACTTCTTTTAATAATTAGAAAATAGAATTAGATTTTAGAAATATTATATTTAAAGATTTCTTTTAATATAATTATTTATAAAGAATAAGGTTAAATTATATTTTTATATAAAAATCTTAAAAAAAGTTTTATACTTTTAAAATAAAAGAATATATTTTATTAATAAATTTATATTAAGAGAATAAATTATTTTATAAATAATAGATATATTTTTAGAGTTTAAAATTAAAAGTATTATAATTAATAGAAACCTTTTTATAATTTATATAATAATAATAGATTATTACTAATATATAAACTTAAAGATATTCGAATTCTTATAATTTTATTTAATTATTAAAAGTATTAAAAAGAAAGAGAAATTTCTTTTAATTAAATAAGTTTTCTTAATTATTTAAAATATTCTAAAAAAGATAATTAATATAAAAAAAAGGTATTCATAGATATAAAATATCTAATATTATAAGATAAAAAGAAGTCATATTTTAATATAATTTTTATTATAATTTTTATAAGCTTTTTATATTTAAACGAATTTATATATTATAATATAAAAGAGATTAAAAACGGAAGAATAAATATAATTAAATCTAAAAGGAATAATATTATATTTTTTAAAGATAATATTTATATAATTCTTCGATTCTATTATATAAAAAAGGTTATAGATTTTAGATTAATAGATATTATATTTATTATTATAAGTATAATAAACTATTCTATTAAAACTTTAAAAAGGTTTTAATATTTAGATTTATAAATATTAAATATTTCGTTTTTTAATATAATAATTACTTTTTAGATAAAATAAATAATATTTAATATAATAAGGAAATATTTAAAAAAACTCGGGATTAATATCTTTTTTTTAAGTTATAATTTTTTATAAAAGTATTATTTAAATTATATTTAATAATAAGATTAATAACGACGATATTAAGGTTTTAAGTAAATAATTATCGGATTATTATAAATATTATTTCTTAAAGATAATATAATAATAGTAATAATTAATTTAATGAACCTTTTATTAGATTTTAATATTTTAAATAATTAAAAGATACGGTTTATATAGAAGTTATTAAGTTATTATTTTTATTTTTTTTAATAATATTTTATTAGTTTTTTTAAAGATTAAATATATTATTTTTCTTATTCTTTTAATTTTTTTATTTATATAGAAATTATAAATCTTTTTTATTAATATTTATTAGTTTCTTTAAAGATTAAATTTATTTTTTTTATTTTTTTAATTCTTTTATTATTTTTTCTTATTTAATAAGGGTTATAATTGTCTTTATACGATTAAGTAAGTTTTATTTTTATATAAATTTAACCTTAAAAGAGTAAGCCCTACTTTGGTTGAAGACCTATTAAATAAGGTAAATATATTATATAACTAGAAAACAAATCAAATTAGATATCCTTCAATATAGGCGACTTTACCGCCTTTCCTCTTCAGATGACGAAAGGCTTAAGTGACAGGAAATGCCCCCCTTTTCCGGGTGCGTTGGCCGACGCGTATGCTGGTGCACGGTGCAATAGTTTACTAAGCATTTTGCTAGTAAAACTCTGCAGCGCACATATACCAAACCTCTCTGCAACGCATCGGCAAATATCGTCACTTTTAAGCTTTTCTCCCGCCTACCATCCTTAGGTCTTTCTTTTTTTACTCCCTTATGGGACGCGTTTAACTGGGTGAGTCTCATCTCTATACGGGTTTAGCCCTAAAAGAATGAGCCCCACTTTAGCTGAAGACCCATTAAACAAGGTAAGTATATCATATAGCTAGAAAACAAATCAAACCAGATATCCTTCGACGTAGGCGGCTCTGCCGCCTTTCCTCTTCATGTGACGAAAGGCCTAGGTGACAGGAAATCGCTTAATCTTAAACCAAAGATACCTAGGTAGAAGTTTATCTCCACTAACCTCTCCAGACTTAGGCTCTATTCGTTCACACGGGTTGGCTTATTATGGAGGTGAACATAGAAGATGTCTCGAGGATGTTACGATTATGAGAAGAGTATGAAGTCCGGATTTCATATTTTCTGTTTGGTTGGGGAATGGATAATGAGACAAGAATGTATTCTCTTTTGTGGGTCTGGCCGTAATTTCTAAAAATGGGTACCGGAATCTGTCTTAAATGCTAGGTATATGAGCGAGCGCAGTTTTACTGAAATCACTTCCTAATAGGGGACGATAATAAGCCACCCCGCGTGAACGAACAGAGCCTTAGATTACTTGGAATCTCAAAGACAGTTACATTGGCATCGAGTGTCTCTAGGAACCAACATCTTAACTTCATGGCAACCAAAAAATCGACCCCAATTGCGTAAAGAGGCTTGCAAGCGTTGATGCCGGCGGGTCTCGGAGAAACCTACACGGAGCAAAGGCGTCATTGTAGCGATTATTTTGAGTGTTTGAGGAAAATTGGATCACAAAATGATTGGGGAGTCTGAAAATGAGGTTCTGGAAGTAGGAATATACGAAAACTCAAAACTAAGTAAAAGCACCAAAGACTAACAAATATATATAGTCTCCGAGAGAGATCTACCCGTAAGATTCGACCATAGGACATTCAATGCTCTCATCCCCCGACCCCGACTCCGTTGCGCTGAATCCCCCCTTAACCCCCTATTTATTACCACCGAAACTCTAAGCGACACCGAAACGAAGCTATCCACGACTTTCCAATTCGTCAACTCGAACAATGAACAAGCGCTACGAGATCTGCAATAGCCACGCATACTTACAAGACAGTATTCTGGGGTTGTAAAAAGTTAAAACAGAATATCAACCTTTCCTCTCTCTTATTAACCTCCCGTACACTTTATCTTAGTTCTGCATATTAAAGCTCGTACCTCGCCTCCCTTACACCTTCCCACCCAGCCGTCGGTGCCGGTGCTGACCCTCTAAGCTCGGGCTTCGGATACTGCTGCATTATATGACCTTCGGCTGGTATGGTCGAACGACGGCTGGTTCGACGGCCGGTTCGCACGCCGTGCCGCCACAACAGCCAAGTGATGGCCGCGAGCGCCAGAACGCCCAGGCCTGTTCCGACGCCGATACCTGCGGAAACGCCGGGGGAGAGGCCGCTGTGGGAGGATGCGGTGGTGGAGCTGGGGGAGCTTATTGATGGGTGGGATGAGGATGTGGGCGGCAGGGTGGAGCTGGAGGCGCTGGAGGCGCTGGAGGAGCTTGAGGTGGGGGAGGAGCTTGTGCTTGAGGTGGGGGTGGGTATCTGGAAGATGTTAGCCGGAAGGGGGATAAGCTATAGGACGGACTAACGGCGACATATGCTATGCCAAAGGCATTGATGGCGTCGGAGTTGCCATTAGTGGCAGTGTTAAACGTGAAGATCGAAGGGCCCGGTGTATTGAAGGACCCGAATAAGGAGGTTGTTGTAACCGTCATGGAAGTCTGTTCATGGAATGTTGACGCACAGCTTAGGATGATGAAGGGCTTGTCTCCTTTTGTCGCAGCGTTGATGTTGCACCCCATGCGAAGCGCTCTAGCCCAGGGTCAGCTTGATTTAAGCAGAGCCATCGGGAGAAATGCTCTCAACTCACACGGGACAGCATACCGTCACTGACGGATCTTCGCTCTGGGTACAGGCTGATGTATAGCCAGACGGGCAGGAGTACGCATTGTAAGGTACTGTCGGGGTGTAACTCGGCGGCGCGCAGTTGGAGGTGTCTGCGATGGCGCCTAGCTGGAACCAATAACCAGTGCTAGTAGTGGAAGAGGAGGTGAAAGAGGTGACAGAGGTGAAAGAGTACAGCCAGACGTCAGTACTAGATGGACAGCCCTGGGGTGTGAATGTCGAAGCTATAGTCAACGCTGCCATTGCGCCTGGTAAGCATAAATGATGAAGTTTGTTGAAGTTTGTTGGTCAGGCTGGAGAGGGGACCTGTATACTGTGTTTTACAGTACGTCGCACAAGGTAACGCCATTAGTAATGGGCGGCTATATATGCAAGCCTCAAAGAAGTTGGCCGAAGTAGCCTTGCGTTACCCTATCTCTTTCTTCTCATATAAAGTAATTTGCATCACCATCAGTACTGGAGCTAGAGATCTAAGACTTCCAACCCTTCAATTCCAACCTAAGAGCTTCTATTTGATATAAGCATTGACTTTTTAGCATATTTGCATATTAAGATATTAATTATCTAACGTAAACCCTACCACGAGTGCCTCGGGAGAAGAAGGCTGGTGTTACCAGTTTAGGGCCGATTGTTGAGCGGCTAGCCTAAAGCCTGGGTTGAACATTTGAAATGTGAGGGGACACGTGATGTTTTGGTGTGGCGCGGCTGCTAGCGTGGGGTCCGTGCCATTTTGCTGTCGGGGAACCTCAAAAGCCTTACTTGAGTAACCCTCCGTAATCAATTTATCCTCCTACTGTATTAGGATTTGACGTTGCTCATCCTTGTGCCTGGACATGAAACACACTGTTACACACATCCCACTCCACATCAATCTAAATGACCTAACTCCTTTCTGATAAGAGCCTTAAAAGCCTTGAGAGCCTTGAGAGCCTCACTTAGTAGCCCCCACAAGACCTCCAGTTCCTGCTTAAGCTGAGCCAGGACGCTTGGGCCATCCTGACCCCATCTCTTTTCTCCTCATATATAAAAACAAATAAAATACACTTCACTACCAATAAGCGGGCTACAGCCCTAAAAGTCTGTATAGTTTAGACTAATTCATTACAGCTTTACTCAATGCAAAAAACATCATTCTATTATATCTGCACATTATGATATTGATTATTACATATAGAAACTCCCGTGAGAATGCGAAAAGCTACTTATATGCAAACTGCTTTGTCTCACCTCAATTCTTTTTTCTTTGCTCAAAAAGCTACCACATAGCTATTACCTACGACGGATTCACTTTACCTTCACTTCGCTAGCCTTGAACAATCAAACCTTCTTTCACACACCGTATTATGAGCCCATTGTCCCCCAGTGTAAATCCTGTTATATTAGCACTATAAGAGAGAACAAAGATCAGAATAAGAGGGCTACTGGACGATAACCACACCTCTCCCGTTCCAGCTTTAATTCACTATAATATTCTAGCAAATTAGGGGGGAAAGGGTGGGTTTATACACCAATTAATACGGTACATCATCGAGTACACTTGACAAAAGCCAGCCAATGGACTAAGTTAAGTTCTTGGCAATACATCATTTCCTATGTACTAGACAAGCAATATCGAACCGAGTAAAGAAGATAAGAGTAAGTCCAGGTTTCACGAAAATACTCCCTCAACATGCTTTTACGTCCATGTTGCAATTAATCATCCTGCTCGATTGTATATCACTCGACAGCAATACCTCGAGCCCACAATCGCATTTTGCAATACATCTCTCCCACAGAGAGTGACTTGGGAGGGGTAGCATGGGGGTATCTAGCTAGCCATATACCTCTGTATCCTTGCCGGGACACAGTGAATTGAGTTGGCAAAGCGTTGTGCTAACTTTCCACGCTCCATAAAAAAGCCAAAGGTCCAAGGGCTTTTTTCGGTCAGCAAGAGAATAAAAGAAAAGACTCTACGAAAAGCAACTCGAACATTGAATTACCAGAGTTATGGCGTAGCGGTTGCCGGAGTTTTTGTAGTGGGAACGGATATGAAGAAGCAAAAGAATTTCAGAGTATATTCCACGCTCTATGAGGATCCATACAGTAAGCGAGTTGCGGACCCACCTCGGGCTGCTGCAACCCTCCCTAACTTTCTTCATTCGTTTTATTGAAACAACTACCAATCTACTCTCTTCACCAACCCAACTCGCGATACGATCGATGTCGTCGCCGGGCAATTGGACCAATTCAGAGTGGACATGGAAAAGCGTTTTGAGACAGCAGAGAGACATTCGGCTTCGGTAAGTGAATCAAGCAATAACAAATGTACTTATCGACTAAAGTGAACTATTAGCAGGCTGCATCTCCAGACGTCATTCAGCGTGGAGAAGCTTCGTCGACTACTGATGATAAGGAGCAGATCGGAGAGGACGATACTGGCGTTAACGGGAGCGAAAGGCTGAGAAATCGAAGGAGGTGCAGCTGGGTAGCCTGGAGGACACTGCTGGCATGCGGGATTATCTGCTACAATGGGAAACACAACTCAGCGTGAGAGCCAAACTTCAGGTTGAGTTTTTGAGCTCAAACCCGGTCAGCGAAGCAGACAAAAAGAATTTCACGCCACTTGATCCTGGTCAGGAGCTTCGAGAGCTTCAAGAACAGCTTGAGGAAGAGGCCCGCCTTATCCAACAGATTGAGGAAGTTAACGCGTTGAAGTCTGGTAAACGTGATTAGCCTGGGCAACGGATATATCAATTTCGGAGGAATAGTGGCGAACCTACCAGTAGATAACTGAATTGAATCAAGATTGCCTTTCAAGTACCTCCTCTAGATGAGATATAAGCCTCCGAGTTCTGAAATCAGTGCTTGGCCTCCTTAATTTGAGAAGTAAAACGCTAGGTAGACCCAAATTTTGACTTGTAACTTGTTAAGTTTAAGGAACCCAGACCCAAAAGCTTCACATATTCATTATCCCGCGCGAACAAATGTGGTTGAATAGTTGTATAAAGATTTAAGCAGGGTATGTAAACCCGTGAGCGTTCGGTACATAAGAGGGGCGAGACAATGAAGCCATCGGCAACCTTATATTTTGATATTTCCAAGTACCGGCGATAACACAACTCACTTACCCTGTCCCAGAAATCCTGACAGGGTAAGTGAGTTGTGATTTCTGCGACAGGGTAAGTGAATTGTGATAAAGTACATCGAGCAGCGTGGAAGGAGTGAAGGTATTACAGCCTTCACATCTAGATTATCATGCGTATCAAGATTTACTTCTAAGGGAGTCCTGAAGTGTCCATCCCAGCTCGGATTTATTACTATACCGAACTTACCCCCCTCCCCCCCCCTCCTCAGTTCCCAATTCTCTCTATTTCTAGAGCCAAAACTCCAACCCAATGCCTTTACTCCCATATTCCAAACCTCTGAAGACGCGAATCGGTTTACCTCAGTCGCTCCCAACTCCAAAAATATATTCCCTCCCTCATTTCCTTCCCCCAAACCCCGACTGCGCCCTCGAATTTCCTTCACCCTCCCCACTATTTTCCGCCCCTCCCTCCTGGTTTCCCCGTGGTTTGCTAACGTCCGGATTCGCCGGACTGACTTCTAGAGGATTGACATCTTCCTGTATCCCGGTTTACCATTAGCATTATTTCATCTCACAAGTCAAACCCCACCCTCCCCCCCAAAAATCCCCAAACAAAACCAAAACTAGAAAAAGAGGGCACTTACACCTTCCCCAGCAACCTTCCTCTCCATATTCGGCCTCGTAGTATTCCCATCAAACGCCGCCTTCTGCTCCGCCGCAGCCTTAGGATCCGAACCCGATTTCGCGTACTCGTTGGATTCCGTGTTGATACTGTGTCTACTACCCTCACTCTTGCCTCCCTCAGCCCTGTCCGTCCCCTCGTTTTTCCGCGCGATAGTCGTGGTTTTTAGCGTTCGCGATACGATGGGTGTGGGACGGAAAGCGTTGAAGGGGGTTTTGAGGAGATGTCGTTTTGCGAGGACGGCGCCCCGGGAAGGTGGGAAGGGCATTGTGATGTGGGGATGGAGGTTTTTGCAAGTTGAGAGAGTTTGCTGATTGCGCTTGGGAGATTGGCGTCGCGATTTTAATGGACGAGGACGTTGAGTTTCACTTCTAAGTCGTTCTGGGCCTTCCTTAAAAGCAGATTGATTCTGCGTGACGTAATTAGCAATTTAGCCTCATCCACTCACTCCTCTCACTCCTCGCTTTCTTACCTCTTGCGGTCAACAAAAGCGATAAAAACGACTTGTACTTTTTGCTGAAATGTACCAAAGGGAATCGCAAGTAAAGAGATGGGACGAGACTCATTATAAGAATCCATCGCGTTTTACATGCGCGTGGCTGAGCTCATTCCATGAGTGATGCATTGTAACAAGTGCCAAGCCCAGCCCAGCCCTACCGCCTCGTTTCCAAGGACTAAGCCCCCCTTTCCGCCCCCTCACTTTTTTGCTTTGCATTGCCATTTCTTGATTAACAAATCTTTGTTTAAATATTTGTAGCCGAAGGGCAAGCGGAAGAGCGGGTGAGCGTAATGTTTTCCTGATGCGGTTAGCATATTCCTCGAAGATGTTGAAGTTCGTAAAGCTGGAAATACGGCCGAGATTAGACGTTTTCAAGAATCTGCCGCTTGTAAAATTGAAGCACATCAAAACTGGTAGGGAAATTTCCTGTTGAATACCGCACCGAATTCTCATTCCTCCGATATTACCGCAGTAGATGGAGATTGTAAGCACGGCTGCGATACTGATAATAAAATATTTTCATAAGCAAAATCATTATGCACACGTCGTGACAAGATACCGGGCCCTGTTTTTCTCCCAGATAGGTATCTACACCACAGCACCAGCCTCTTTAACGCCAGCGTCAATAAACCAAACAAAATTCCGTCCCCCCAACTCTATCCAGATTGTACTCCATCAATCCAAACATCAAATTTACCACCGTCTATCATAAAGGCTATCCTCCTTGGCAGCACCAGATCTAACAGGCGGTGAAGTCTTGCGCTCCCGAGAACTCGTGACACCAGTACTCGAGCTCGAGGGGCCCATCTGTTTGAGGATTCTTGGTTTGGTGCGGAGGTCAACCTGATCAGCTGAAACGGGATGTGAATAATCGGCATCTCGTTTGAAGAGTTGCAAAATCTCCTTTATACCAAGCTTTTTGACACCACCCTTTTGACCCTCGATGGTTTGCTTTGCAAGTTCTCGCTTCTTCTCTTGAAGATCAAGAATACGTTCCTCGACAGTGTCCACGATTGTGATCTTGTAAACAATGACATCGATCTTTTGGGTCAGTCGATGAACTCGGTCGATTGCTTGTTCTTCAATAAACTATGGCTGGTTAGCTTTGGTAGAGTGACTGAGACAGATGGAAACTTACGGGATTCCAGAAAGGCTCAAGAATTACTACGCGAGTAGCAGCTGTGAGATTCAGTCCCAAGGACCCACACTTTAAACTGCACAACAAGATCCGACAATTCTTGTCATTTCGCAATCTTTCAAGACTAGCCTCTCGAAGGTCGTTCTTCATCTTCCCATCATATCTGGTAAACTTGAACCCCTTTTGGCGTAGAAACGGTTCAATTAAATCCAACATCGACGTGAACTCCGAAAAGACAATGAACTTGTGCTCCTTGATTTCTCCTCCGAGAATCCTCATCAATTCAGTGATCTTGGTCGAGGTCACTATGGTGGCGAGTTCGGCTTCTTCATCTGTTCCAAATTCATCTTCAACCTCAGCATCCGAGTCAGTTTCTGATGTTTGATCGGAGCCATCATCTGATTCGGTATCAGAGTTGTCGACGTTGATGACTTTCTTCGTTTGGCTCAAATTCTTCAGTTCAGGCAGGCTATCGTCATCTTCGGAGTTTAGGTATTCGCCGCCCCCTTCACAGTTCTCATCATCGGTTCCGCCAGCTTTTCCGAGTGAGAGTGAGCCTTGCTCCGCTTCCTGTACAACCCATGAGCCCTCGGCTTCCTCCTCGTCATCGCTATCAGTTATAATAGCTCTGTTGCGTGGCTTCCTTACAACAGCTTGAGACTTGGCTTCAACCTCACGATCTCTCTTGTGCTTGTGCTTCTTCTTTTTCTTGTCCTTGCGAGATTTGTGCACATTATTGACATCCTCGAAAACAGCTTCACAATCTAAGCACCGAATGGCACCATCTGCAGCGGCCTGCTTTCCAAGTTCAATTCGGCAAACTTCACACTTCATATCCATACCCATGTTACCAAACATATCTGCTAAATCACCAACACCTGCGCCTGAGGCCTTTGCCGCCCTTTGGGTGCTTGAATCGGTTATGAGAGCGTCAGTATCCTTGGCAAGGTTACCGCCAACAAGCTTAGGATGATTGCATGCTTGTCTGAGACGGAGAAGCATAGTCAAGGCGCTTGCATAATCGACCTTATTGCCACTCATCATCTGCTCTATCCTGGCATCGGTACGCTGTTCAAGTCGTTCATAGAATCGGCGTTCTGTAACCGAAAAGTCGACAGCCCTCTTCTCAATTGTGCGCTGTGTAACCTTGAATCCAGTCGTGCTGGCTTGACCAGGAGCAGATGGCTTGCCGCCTGGATTCAAAGCTCCCTCCTTCAAAAGAATTTGCTTGGTGCGACGCAACATAAATGTCGGTAAAATTGTGCGGAGACGTTTAAGTGCCAAATCGCTTCGACCGTTCTTCATTGGTCGGTCAATGGCCTCCTTGAATTCGCGAAGATCGTTGTAAGGTGGGATCCGTAAGAACTTGATCAAACTCTGGAGCTCATCCAAATTGTTTTGCATAGGGGTTCCCGTCAAACACCATCGGTACTCACTGCGCAATGCACAGCATGCCAAACTAGCTTTGGCATTGCGGTTTTTGATAGTATGAGCTTCATCAAGGATAACTCGATACCAGTGAAGACCAAAACAACCAACTTTAAGTCCATCATCAGAGTCAGAAGAATTACCAAATTCTGAAACCAAAATTTGATAGGTTGTGATAACAACATCGTACTTCTTCAAATCCTGGAAACGTTTCGTGCGTTGTGGGCCGTGGTGTACGATAACTCGAAGAGAGTGTGAATCCGTAACTTTGTCCTTAATTTCAGCCTCCCATTGACGGATGACTGCTAGTGGAGCAACGACCAAGGTGCATTTCTCAACGCCACTTGGGATTTTACGCTTCTTTATGGTCTCTTCGTCTGTCGGCTTTGAGTTCTTGATAATAAGGGCGATGGACTGCAAAGTCTTGCCAAGTCCCATGTCATCGGCAAGGATACCTCCCTTAGGAGCTTTTCCCTTCTTCTTGCTGGTTCCTTGTTCTCTTGCTATCAACCAATCAAGGCCTTCAGTTTGATGAGGAAGGAATTTGACTTTGATGCCATCCACCGATCCATCATCCTCATCGTCGGTCTCGGACTCGACGTCAAGCCTTTCCTGTTCGACCTTGAGCTTACCTGCGAGGATATCGGCTTCGGCGACCTTCTTCTTTCGGCGTGATCTGGTTCTTGGAATATCGTCGTCGTCGTCCATAACACCCTCAAAGAGTGCCTTGAGATCTTCCTGTGCCTTTGCCGGGTCTACAAAGGCAAATGGACTGTAATCATTTTCTGTAGGACGATAATTGCTCATGGTAAGATCAACATAGTTGCATGATCCAGTATTGACAGATGAGAATCCTCCTGTACCTCCGCGGAGGGATGAACTGAAGCTTGGTTGTGGCGCTGCTTTCGTTGTAGTGTAGGTGGTAGCACCAGGCGCGGGTGCCAAAACCGGGGCAGAATATGCAGCTGGAGCTCTTGGAAGGAGGGGATCAATAATCTTTCGAGTGGCATCTTTCATTGCTTGTAGGTGTGGATGTGCTGAAAGAATCCAAAATTAGCATTGCGTACTGCACAAGCGATTTATCAATACATACCTGGTTTATCGCTATCTCGGTGAAGCTCTGGTCTATACTTTGGTTGTATAAACATGCCCATATCCTTCTGGGTAGGTCTATTAAGAGGCGGGTTTGGAAGAGTTGGCTGACCGAATTGCGGAACGCTCGACATGGGTTGTGTTGGTGCGTATGAGCTCTCCGACATCCTCGGCGGTTGGTCATTGGGATTGACTGGCCTGAGGGGAGCCTTCGCAGGCGATCGTTCGTTCACCATCTTGTTGTTTCGCTTCGAAGGCGATGGCTTCTCCTCTGAAACCCCGAATATAAAGGGGATGGGTGACTCGGTGGGTGCTGGCTTGCGGACGGCTGCGTTAAAAGCAAAGGATGGCGCCGGCGGTGTGTTTTCCGCGAATAAGGAACTCGAATCACCAAACTCGCTGAGCGAATAAGTCTGAAAGGTCTTTACGGGCGTGATGGAGGATCGTGGTAATGGTGGAAGGTCGGACGCGGGCCAAGGTGATCGTGATTGTTGATTGTTTTTGCGAGGACTTGGTCTGGGTCTGGTGGGTTCGCCGGTTGATCCCAACGTGTTGTGAGGGGCAAATGAAGAAGCGCCTCTGCAGATGCCTGTTAGCGATGTTTGATGCGGATGCGGCCTTTCAAGAAAAAATCAGTTCATACTTCATCGAGTCGGCCAGTCGAACAAAGACCTTTGGAAAGAATTAGCTGTTTGCATTGGGTTTATCGCCAGGGAAATCGAGGTCAAAGCCGCGTCGGGTCGTCACAGCAACAATCTTGGTCTTTGGTGGCCCGTGCGTTGAGACTCTCTACGCCAGATCACGCCGCACACGTCTACCCGCCAGCCGCCCTTCCTCGAGGTCCCTTCATCCCTTCGCCTCACCGATTCCCACTCCTCGAGCGCAGCGAGCCACGGGGGTTTGGGGGCTGGCCCCCATGAAGAAGAAGAAGAAGAAGAAGAAGAGAATGACATGCGACGACGCGCCGCTGGTCCTCCGGAGGCCACTGCCGTGGAGGCCGAGTTCGCTGTGCTCGGAGTTGGTTTGGGAAGAGAGCACAGTGTACTTTTTATCTTTTATTAACACTAACCCTTCCCACAACTAGCTTACCCGGAGATGGCCAAGTTGTAACTTGTAAGCCCTCTCCATCACACGATGCACATCATGTGTATGGCTAGGGCATCGACAACATATCCTAACAGGCGCAACGACTTTCTCTGCCAGATCTCCAACCTCTTCTTCACTTAATACAACATCCATCAAACTCTGGCTCTTACATTCAATCAACCCCAACTCCGTCAAACCCAGATCTGGTACTCCGGCCAACCCAATAAAACTCTCAATCATGAACGGCGATTTCAGCTTCCCTCCCAGAACACCACGCACGATATCATCAAGTGCAATCGAGTCATCACGAATCTTTTCCCAAGGTGCTGAAGACATGCAGCCTGCAACATCAAGACTTACGGCCCCCAGACGCTTCCCAGCACATACTGCGAGGAAACCCCCATTGAGCTGAATCATTTCTTGAACGGCGTGGGCAATTTCAGAGTCAGATGTGCCGACGACTACAAGGTTTTGATTCTCACAGTTTGTGGTGCAAGCGATGGCTCCACGCTGAAGACCGAATCCTCGTACGTAGCCTATTCCACAGTTCTTAGTTGCGTGATGTCGGTCAATGACGACGACTTTGAGGACGTCGCGGGAGACGTCGCAATGGACGAGCCCGGATGGAGCTGCAAGTTTGCAGTGAAAAGCTCTTTTGAAATACCCGTCGTACATTTCCATTCCTTGAACCCATGCTTCATTCTTTCCTGGATGCGATTTGACTTCAAAACTGGAGGCCTCGAGAAAATGTCGATTTATATGGATGCTATTCAGAGTAAATTTTGGTATTATATCGTTGTTTTCGAAGAGAGGCTTGTTGTTTCTTGCCACAATTTTGCCGTTGACAATCACGATTTCAGGGCTTTCTATCGATTAGATTTCTTTCTGCGGGGGTACCAGGAGGTCACCGACTGACCGTGCTTCTTCTAAGCTCTCCAGAATCAGTAAATCTGCTAGTTTTCCTGGAGTTATGCTGCCGACTAAGTGGTCGATTCTGTAATAGAGCGCTGCATTCAAAGTTGCGATACGATATGCTTTGATTTTGTCAAGCCCAAGTCGTATAGACTCTCTAGACCAATATAAATTTCAGTTATACTCGTTTATTAAGGGCTTAAGACGTCTCATGAAGACAATATTTGTACTGAAAGCTCAAGTGAGACGCTACCGTATTAATTGGTTTATATCCCCACCCCTTCTCTCCCATTTAGAACCTCATTGTGCCAGATCATTAAAGATAATTAAGGTAGAATGGGAGAGACTTCTCCCGTTTCCTGGACCTCTCCCATTTTAAGATTCATTCTCTCTTATAGTCTGGCACAATGAGGTGTTAAATGGGAGATAAAGGGTGGGCGTATAAACCAATTAATACGGTACGCCGACGAAACCATTCTAGGGTTACGAGACGATCCGAATAGAGACTCACCGAACATGATGATCTATATGACCTTCAGAATCGAGATCCTCCACAAGTTTGTCATCGGCACAGAACGAAAGGTGCCCAAGGCCATCCTGCAGTGCCGGAATATCGCTGAATACGCTTCGTATATTGGAATTCATCGATCCGCTCATCACTGTTAGCATCATCCCTAACCGAAGCCGTTCAATCACATCCTTAGTTTGATGGGCATTATGGTCCTGAAGTTCGTCAGTCAAAATGAATGGAATATAAAAATCCGGTGCAGCAAAACCTAATCTTACATCTCCAATACCGCCAGCCGCATACGCCCACAGCGGCTCATTCTCAAGCAGCGCCGTGTGACCTGTAATCCTCTTACCGGCTCTCAACGCAGCAGCCTGTTTCTGCGCCGACGCAAGATCAAGCGAAAAGGGATTGCTTTCTCCCAGCGTCACAGCATTAGCCTGAGACACCCTCTCACATAACTCTGCCGTAGACACCGATACTCCACCAAGTTCGATATCAGGTCCGTTCCCTGGTATTTTGTGGGAAACTTGGCGAAATATCCTGAGAGGCGTCGTTGTTTCTCCTTACGAAACATGAGTACGAGATTTAAAAGGAGAATGAAGAAGAGATGACTCGGTACCCATAAAATCCATTCCCCGTCCCCCAAACACATTCCCAATACAATTCGCATCCGCCAAAACCGTCGTTGTCCCCCTCGATACACTCAACCGCGCAAGCTCGCCCGGGACGAGCTTCGTGTATTCCACATGAATATGCGTATCTATGAACCCCGGACTTACATACTTCCCACTCGCAAGAATTTCTTCGACTCCCTCGGCGGCGGGGAAATGGTTCCAAGGTGTTATTGCGGCGATGTGACGGCCGGAAATTACTACATCCCGTGGTAATATTTCACAAGTGTGGAGGGAGAGGATGTTTGCACCGCGAATGATGAGAGTTGAGGGTTTGGTTCCTAGAGCTACGAGACGGAGGTTCATGAGCTCGTCTACGGTGATGGAGAGGTAGGAACCTGTTGAGTTTGAGGGGTGGATTGGTGCGTAGGCGTCCATTTTTGCGAGAGGTCGTACTTCGTAGGATCTAACTTTTGGAATATGGCCGCTGGAGAGAATTGGGTTTTGATAGAAACCGATATATTGCTCTCAAACAGATGTGTATCTCCCCACTTTATCTGTCACGGTATTGGTCGTTGACATTTTAGGGTTTGCTGTGCTCTAGCCTTCATAAGCTTCGAGTCGAAGCTAGTCAACGCTTCCACGAATCTTGATAATCCCACTTTTGATGAACAGCCACATGGTTTTTGGGTTCGTTCTCAACTTCCACTCGTATATCGTCAGGGGCTAGCTCGCTTGTACGTAGCACCGTGCACTGTCCTAGTATCATTATCGGTATCAGCCAGCCGAATCAAAGATGGGGATCCATCGTGATTGCAGGGCATTCTGGCGTACCCGCGTTGCAGGGCTTCGAAGCGTGAAGATAACATTGTGGGGAAGACTGATGAGGGACTTGGTAACGATATCATAGGCAGATAACATATAGTTCCTGTGCACTGAGTACTAGAAGTTGTCGGGGTGGTCCCGACAGAGCTAGGCTCTCCTCAGATACTCGGTCGATAACTTGCGGCTTTGTCGCTGTGATAACTCACTCCTTCGTTTTTTCTCCCTCCCCGAGTTTTGCCCACCTTTCAGACGTCGTTTATCTTACTCTCTGGCAAGATGGCGGAGGAAGTGAAAAATCCCTGGCCAACGGCCTCGTCGTCTGATCTTGATAATGGGACTTATGAAGACACCAAGTCTTCCTCAGTATGGCGTAGGATCAAGAGCAAGGCCGTACTTCAAGTGAACGATAGTTCTATTGTACCAGGGTCAAAATGGTCAAACGCAGGTAAGTACTGAGGGTTCTCGCCGTTTGTTGCATGTACTAAAACCACCCAAGATTTGGATCCGGTGCCTGTTGAAATGCAGACTTGGCGGACATATAATTGTAAGTCGTCATCTCAAAGTTGTGTGCTACAAGCCAAGAATACTGACCAATCATTGAACAGTCGTGACATACTGGAGTAAGTCGTCTACCGTATTAATTGGTTTAGAGCCCCCCCCTCTCTCCCGTTTTGGCCTCATTGTGCCAGACCATTTCAGAAAATAGAGATTAAAACGACAGAGGTCTCGTTTACGGGAGAGGCTCGTTCACGGGAGAAACTCTCCCATTAACTCTCAATTCTCTTTAATAGCTTGGCACAATGAGGTAAAAATGGGAGAGGGGGGGAGCTCTAAACCAATTAATGCGGCAAAATATGTTACTGGAATTCAATTCATAACTGAGAACACTTCCTTTCTAGTTTCACCAGAGAAACTTCACTAACACAATCCAAGTCTCCGACGCCTTCGCCGTTTCCAACTGGCGAATCGGCAGCTCCCTCATCGCTATCGGCCTCTCCTGGAAACTCGCTTTGGTCGCCGTAGTAATCGGAAACTTCATCACAGCTCTTGTTGTAACATTCAACGGTCTCATCGGCGCGCGACTTCACATCCCTTTTACCGTCCAAGCCAGGAGTGCCTACGGATTCTATTTCGCTTATGTGGTAATCCTCTTTCGCGTTATCATAAGCGTTTTCTGGTAAGAAGCGGTTTCGTACTAGGTATTTCCCAATTAGTAACGTAATTAGGTACGGAATAGGCACGTATACGGGTGCGGAATGTGTTCGTAAGTGCTCGTGCTACAAACCCTTTTCTCACTTCCACCATACCATCCTCTTCATAACATGCTAGCACATACTCACAAAAACCCCAAGAATCAATGATCTACGCAATCTGGCCACGCTTCCGCAATGTCCCCAACCAGCTCAGCCCCTCAGCAAACATCACAACCCAATTCATGATCTGCTACTTCATCTACTTCCTAATCTGCCTGCCCTTCCACTACATCCCACCCCACCAAGTACGCTGGTTCTTCACCTTCAAAAGCATCGTCTCTCCCATTGCAGGCTTCGCCATTATCGGTTGGATGGTCCATGAAACCGGTAAGTCCACAACATCAACACCAAACGCGTCAGACTCTCAACTGACTGAAGCTAGGCGGCGGAAGCGCAATTTTCGCACAGGGCAATCAACTCGAGGGGCCAAAGTTGGGATGGGCTATGATGCAGGGGATTTATGCCATGATAGGCAATTTTGCCACGCTGGGTGTGAATATGTAAAATCCCACCGCTTGCACTTCCCCCAGCTCCCCTTTCTCTAACCGAAATTTTTAGGAACGATTTTGCACGCTACTCTAAAAAACCAAATAGTCCCTACGTCCAACTCCTGGTGATCCCTATCGTCTTTATAGCCATGATGCTCTTTGGCATCATCGGTGCCAATGGCTCGAAGATTTTGTATGGTGAATTACTGTGGGATCCACTACTTATCATTAACAATTGGACGTCAAAGGTAATATTTCCTCACTTACCGTATTGATTTGTTTAAAGGGCCTCCGTCTCCCGATTTTGACTTCTATTCTCTCAAATATCCTGGCACAATAAGGGTTAAAATGAAAGAAGCCCGGAAAACGGGAGAGGCTCATTCACGGAAGTATCTCTCCCGTTAACCTCAATTCTCTACAATAATCTGGTACAATGAGGTCAGAACCAGGAGAGGGGGGCCGCTCTAAACCAATTAACGCATTACTACTCTTATCCGCATACTGCTCACTCACTTACCAAGAGATATGACTATAACTAAGCTAATTATACGCAGGGCGGTCGAGCAGCAGCATTTTTCTGCGGCCTCGCCTTCCTAATCGCTTCTATCGGCGTCAACATATCGGCGAATTCCATCTCGGTAGCCGTAGACCTGAGCGCCATGCTACCGAAATACATCAACATTCGACGAGGGCAGTATTTGTGTGCGATTATTGGTGCTTGGTGTAAGTTCCTTCATCCCTGTCCCCTCCAATCTTGCGGTTGGGTTCAATATTGATATTGACATGGAACATGTAGGCATGACCCCCTGGAACATCCTCTCCTCAGCCGAAGCCCTCCTAGAGTTCATGGGTAAGTCACTTCAATGCCACTATACAAGGAGTTGAGACTGAGACTCGCTTTTTTTAGACGGGTACACCATCTGGCTCGCGCCCATTGCGGGGATCCTGATTGCCGATTATTGGGTTGTGCATAAGCAGGTAGTTAGCGTGGAGGATATGTATCATCCTGATGGGATTTATAGGTACTTCCCCCTCCCCCACCTCTCTCCTCTTTCCTCTTATTTCTTTTCCCTTCTTGTTCTCGTATTGGGGGAAAATGAATTCAGTTCCACTCTCATCCTCACACCCCAACCACAACTTCACTAACCACCCCCTATCACAGGTACAACAAATACGGCACGAACTGGCGCGCAGTAATCGCGTTTGTCGTCGGCTTCGCGCCCCTCCTCCCGGGGTTCGCCGCTTCGATAACACCTAGCCTCCCCGTCGCCATTGGCGCCATAGACTTCTACTCCCTAGGCTTTTTCTACGGCTTCGGCATCTCGTTCGGGCTACACGTCCTACTCAGCAAGTTATTCCCTGCCAAGGAGACCATGCTACACCGAACGCATGTGTCATCTGATTGATTTTGGGAATACAGCGTAGGATGGGGTATTGTGGAGCATTTCAGGTTATATTTATACCAAGATTAGTGATGGGATTGTGAGCACTGGGGAATTGGTGCTTCGTGTTGTGACTAGAGTTGAATGTACGAAGGTAGTACAATCATAAACCCTGGTTTATATAAGGCTTAAACAAAAAAAAGGTAGGGAATTCTGTCTAATAACAGGGTATCATATCCATATCCAGCTGCACGCAGTAAAGTAAACTAACAAAAAGTGCCAACCACCACAAACCTCCTATTCCTCCTCCCTTTTCACCATCATCTTTTTTGTGCCTCCCAAGAGCTTTCTTCCTTTGCCTGTAGCCCCCCATTTTCTTTTTCTTTTCACAGCTCATCAATTCGTAGAAAAAAGGAACACATACGCGTGACATAAACAAGGACATACATCATCAAGGCCGTGCGGAAATATACAGATCGGAGAAAGAAGTTGGTAAGAGAAATGAATGAGTTATCAAATATGCATGTGAGTATGCAAAGGGTATACTAAGTAGAACGGAGAGGAAGAAAGGGGGAAAACGACAGATCCATCAATGCTCAATCCCAACCTCGCTATGCAATAATGAGCTGCGAGATATAATTAGTATGGGAATAGTCACGAATGAATTATGGGTACTACATACCTCGATAAGTTTGTCTGTGAGAGCAGTACACTGTCTCTCGTGTTCAGGGGGAATATGGAATGAAGCAGAACGGAAGAGGCCGCCAAAGCCAATTCCTTCAAGAACATCATCTAGCATTTCTGAGGTGTCTATACCGCCATTGAACTTGGGGTTGGAGGTAATGGTTCGCAGTAAGTGATGAGCGGCTTCAAGGGTCGGAGCATTCTGACTTGAAATGAGGATATCATCAAGAATTCGAATTATAGGCGTGGATCTTAGGCATGAGTTAGCAAAGAATTGTAGAGATGGCAGATATGCAAACTTACAGGTGGAGAACCACTGTAGACCTCCTCAGAGCAACCCTGTTGAGCCATATTAATCCGTGAGTCTGAACGGGTTCTTCAAGGTATCGGAAGTCAACAATCCCAATGGCTATATTAAGAAGCAGTTCCTTGTCTTTGATGGTTGCCAAATCGACAAGCTGCATAATGTCACCAGATGCGATATAACTCCCTATCGATGACGATCCTATATTCTGCTTTAAGTCCAAGGGATTCATCGCCCGTGACAAAAGAGCTCCAAGATATGGAGCGGCGGATAAATCATTTGGAAATGAGACCCCGCCGATGGTATTAGCATTTGCGATACCCATGAATGTCGACATGGCTCGAATTGCTGTATTTTTGGTGGCAGAGTCGGCCAAGCCCTTCACCAGAGTCGCCACGACCGCAAAGTGGAAGCTTTCGCCGCTGAAATGAATGCCGTACATGTCGTCTAGCTGCAGTGCAGCATCTTGTACAGGGAGGCGCCCCTGCAATAGAACGGGTATCATTTTGCCTTCTTTAAAGTCCCCTGACATGGCAATGTTGCTAAGAACTGCGTCTAGAAAGCGGACTGTGCAATTGAATAAGGGAAGGGGTACAAGCCTGACTAGTGACAGGGCAAGCCAGAATAGTTGCAAACCATAGCGAGAAGTAGAAGGAAGTTTGTCCATCATCTTAGTCAACGAGGTTACAATAGCGATTAACATCTCACTATCGCCTTCGTCCATGAATCGACCGACGCTGATTCTGAGTGCAACAAGGACTTGGTACAGAAGGTCATCATCCACGTCCTCGCGAGCTAAACAACCCATGACTGTGAATGCCCGAGGTTGAATCGCAGGATTGCTTTGAAATGCAGTGCTAGCGACCAGACTCATCCACCTTGAGCGCCATGCGTTCGATACATCGGTAACTGGAGCAGCTACGATGCTTACTTCAGAAAGCAATACAGCTAGCGATTCTGTTGCATTGAGAGCTGGAATCCCCAAATCCTGTTGCGATGATATGGAAATGCCATCCCGGACTGTTAAATTGAAAAGAGCATCGTTCTTAGGTTCGGATAGAGACTGAAGGAGTGCTTTGAGTCTGGTGAGTTTCGATTCCTCCAAGGGGAAAGATGTGCACATCGCGTGGATAGAATTAATCAGCAAGCGGTGAACCATGAGTCTGATGTCGCTTGCTCCCGTGTTAACAAGCATGGTAACGAGATGGAATAACTCAGGAAGATACAGTTGGGACTGCACACCGCTGTCGAAGGAAGTAGAGAGACAGAGGCGGAGTAGAACGCAAATCTCCCCCCACACAGTGTTGTCTGGTAGGTGTCGAGTTGGACGTAGGGATGTCCTATTCAGGGCTTTTCGAAGGCGAGACAAAATTTTCCCACGAATTGTGATCGTACCAAGAGATGCAATGATGGAGCCGAGAATTTCTGTTCGTTCATCATCAATTCCGTATCCTAAAGCAGCCTTTGTTACCTCGTCCAGAAAAATGTCTGTGTAAATTTCATCGCGGCAAATGATTGGCCAGATACGATGCTCAAGGGTCGTACTCAAAGTGACATCGGAGATCGCCACTTCAATAAGCTTACGAAATATCGCAGCAATCTTCTCTCTGGCCTTATCGCTATCTGCATCCGTCGGCATGAGGCAGGTTCTGAGACTTGGCAGCCAAGGAGCCATGTATGACAGACTGAGTGGCCGCTGCGAGTATGGGAAACTGTCCCAGCCAACGAAAAATTCATTGAGGAAATCGACTGTAAGCTGAGGCTCAGATTGAGCTAGCTGTTGGCTAATATCAATAATGAAGTGTGATGGGTTCAGCGGGACACATAGTTCTGTACAGGTTAGCTAGTGACTTGAACAAGTTGCGAGGCATGGGCGACAAACCCTTGATACTCAAAAATTTTGAGTTTGCTGCAAACTTGAAAGCACGACATAGAGCGCACAGCAGATTGTAAGCCGCAAGTCGAAGGATCTGGTCTGAGCTAGCCATGTTTGTGAGAGCAATATTGAGAAGCGTTCCAGGAACGTCTTGCGGCCGAACAAGTCTTTCGAATGATTTGAGGGTTTTAAGCTCTTTCCCATATTTCGCCTTAGCACCGCGAATTGCTTGAAGCACGTCAGGCTTCCTAGGGCTAGTGAAGTACATAACGATCTTTCCATTCTCGGTTCTCAACCCAAAGGCGGAATCATCCTCGGTCTGAATGGAAGTTGGTGCTTCATCGACCTCGGAGAGACGGAAGATATCATTCACAGTAGCATGGAGCCTCAAACCAGGGACGACCTCTTGTTTTTTTGCGGTGGTAACCTGGACGAATTGGCTCCCAACCTTTATCACAACTTCAACCTTCCCTTTCGTCTTGGACAATCTCGTAATAGGCTGGAACACGTATCTGGTGTCAGTAACAACGCTAATTGTTTCTTTAGGTAGGTGCAATTGGCTTAGATGAAAGTGCGCTTGTAAGTCTTGCAGACTCCCGATCAGATGATAATCGACATTTTTTGGATGGAAAGCGCTATTCTCGCTTTTGGCAGCCAGCCGCAATATTCGACGAAAGCATTTCCTGGGGAGGTCAGAACATGGTTGTTTGAAAAGCAGGCAGACTCACCTGAAAGCACTGTTCATGTTATACACAAAAACTCTTGACAACTGCTTCGACAATTCAGTGGGAGTCAACAAGTCCAGCTGCCTGAACAATGTGTCCTGTGGTTCATTTTGACCATTATAGCATGTTGCGTCAATAAGAATGCCGAAAGGTCGATGCCACATGCGACTCGCGATCTTTTAACGTCAGCAAGAAGACCGCAGCACAACAAGGAGATACATGCCTTCAGATATCCAAATAATAGGAGCTCGTAGTCTACTGCTTCAGTGTCGATGTTTCGCAATATAATGCATATCATTGGCAGTCCATCCTAAAATACCGTTAAGCAAGCCTCAAGTATCAGATGGAATTTCATACCTTACTTTCCCCTCCATCATATACAGCACGGGTAGATAACAATGACTCTGTATTCCTGCCTGCATTCCGAAGCATAAAATGCTGAAAACGGGAGTATGATGGAGGAGTATTCATCGAGATCATAGGTCGATTCCATGAAACATCCATCGGAGGAGGACCAAGATTGGTAATAAGCTTTCTAAGAGAGTCGAGCATGGGAACAGATCTGCCAATATTTAAAAGTGATGGTACAGCCCCACCCCTCCTTTCGCGAAGGACAATCTTCTGCCGCACGTGATCCCAGTGATCATACAGAAACCTGTGCAGCGCAACACAAGAGCCAAAGTCGAAAGCTTCCGATTCGACAGGCTGTTCATTCATACTTGGAGCTACCTGTACCTCGTTAGCAGCCGGACGATATCGATAGTGGGGAAGAACGAACAGATATTTCTCGCAAAAAAGTGGTGACTCGATAGATATTTTGGGTGAGGAAATCATTGAGCGGAAACATGTACGGTTCTTTAGCGCCGAAAAGCACGTTGTTGGCTAGATTTTGTACAACTTTAGCTATGAGCAAGAGCCCTCGGCGCATCTCCTTAGAGGGAGGAGAATTAATGAGGCCATCGGTATCTGGAGAGACAATTGCGGGACAAAAGAATCGTAAGAATATAAATGCACCGACGGCGGTAAATTTTGCCTCCGGAAAGCGTTTCATGACAGCTGTCGATATCTAGAGAGAGGTCAACCTTGGTCAAATGATCACAACAGCTTATACTTACAATGCTGCAAATCTTTCTGAAGGACACGGGAATATGGGCGGCTGAATTACAGATGTCATCGATAAAGACCTTAGTAACCACGCGAAGCTGTAGAACATTCTTTTGGAGCTCCTCCGTCGATGTAATTCGAGCTGGGTCGAGTTCCAGATCAAGGTCTTTCGACGTAAGAACTAGTCGCTCCAGAACCTTTTGTAAAGTAGCTTTCAAGTACGATGTACCTTTCCACCTAGCATATACTGACAACATCTTAGTGGCAACGCAGTTCCGGCGCAAAAGCTCAGCTTCGTTCTCTGTTTTGTGCGTTAATCATCGGAATAGCTAAATTTGAAGGTTCATGTATACCTGTTTGCTCAACTTCATGTTCAATGAGGCCTTCCAACAGTACGAAGCCAAGGCCCCTGGAGTCGAATATATTTAGCAAAGCTATAGTCATCTCGTCAACTTCGTTGCTTGGGCAGGCGTCGCAAAGAGAGATCGTTAGTGGCATGTCGTTAATGAGGAGCTGCATGAGTCAGCAAGAAACCAGAATGGAAATACTTCAGTAGCTTACATCGAGAAGTTCATCGTATTTCTCATTCACCGCTGCGTCTGAGAGGTTGTTGAATTCAGCGCCTTGTATCAGGATATTGCACAAGACCTGGACAAAAGCTGTTCTGATATCTAGGTCCTCATGGTAACCAATACCCAGCGAGTGCTTGAGCCCAACGTCAATATTGGCGCTTAAGAGGTTGGAGAGAGCTGTAATAGCGAGCTCCGGAGTATTTGTAGGCTCCTCGCCACTGGCCAGAGATGGGAGACGGACTTCGTTCCTTCTCGCCTCGGTCGACTCAAAATTCAGGAGTGATAGAAACCTGTTGAAGTAGGTGTGAAACATTTGAGACTTAAGGTCGCTCGTATCGGCATCTGTCTGACCCTCGGCAGGCTGTAAAGGCAGTCGATATGTTAAGTCTGCTAAAGCTTTGAGGCATGCCTTGTCGAGGTCTTTCTGAAGCCGAAGAATCTCATCCATGCGAGCACCTGCAGAGGGGACCGTATCTTTTGGAGTGCCAGGACGAGCTATCCAGCTAAACATCACCTCTAAGAGCTGATTCCTTATGCGAACGTCATGTCTAAGATTCAAAAGTTCTTTCTTTTGCGTGACAATCTCGCATAATTGGCAGATTTTGATCTTGACACGCAGTACGCTAGGACCCTCCGGTAAGTCGTCCATAAATTTCGCGAAATTGAGTGTCAAGGCACCAACATCAATCGAAAGTGTCGTACCAACTTCAGCAGGGCCGCCTAATCTTTCCACGATACTCCTCAGAAGCGCCGAAGCTTGTTCTGCGAATATGACTCGCGATTCGAGAGATAACGATCCGCTCGTACGTGGGCTGTCGAAGAGTACACCGAGCTCAGCCTCCAGGCTTTCGAATAAGGGTAAGTACAAAGGAGCGGCAAGTTCAGTTGCAAGAGTTTCCCGTATGGCCTCCCGTACTCTAACGTTATTACTGGCAAGTAATTGAACGCTTTGCTTCATGAATTTGCCTAACAGTGTTTCATCGTAATTCTCGGCCAAAGGTCGATCAATCCACCGTAGATTAGCCTGATTTGACTCTTCAGACGGTAATGACGGGCCAGAGACACATATACCGCCAAGAGAAGCTAGAAATCCAGAATAGTTCCGCCATTCCACTAGTGCCTTTTCTTCGAGGACATCGGGACGAGACAATATGTGTTTAGATAGCTTAAGCCACAGGCTGAAAACGGTTTCCCAAGCCTCCACCACACCTGCGGTTGGATGTTGCATCTGCCGCAAGAGTCCTCGTACACGTTTTTGGAAGGCAACTAAGCCAGTAAATCGAAAATCTCGGTTTGAAAGCTCCAGGTAGACCTCCGGGTTTGAGAGGGCTGCTGAAGATTTTCTCTCGCCAACGAGCCGTATCTCCTCGCAAAAGAGATGGATGCATTTTGTCACTAGCTGGCAATTGGCAAGCTCCGTTGAGCAGAGGGAGACTAGAAACGCAGTTTCTAGACTCGAGCAGGTAATGGCACGTTCAGGGAGATCAGCGTCGATATCTGCCAGTTCCTTGGATTTGGAGTCAGTATGAGCTTTATGGGGCTCCGATACCTAGGTAGGCTACTCAAAATGATTGACAATGCCGTATTTAAGAAATAGGAGAACTGACCTTCAAACGCCTTAGAAGCAAGTTACGCGCCCCCAAGAAATCTTGAATGAAGCGGAGTGTTATTACCCCATTTATTCTTCCAGTAACGAGTTTGTCGGCCACAGCCCCTAGGACTTCGGATCTAGTTAAAGCGTAGAAGTTAGTATATTAGCGTAAGAAATATTGGAGCATGGTAGTTGCCAAAAATGAAGGATATAATATGGAGAGTAACAAAAACAACTGCCGCTTTTGCTTTACCGCACCATATATTCCAAGGAAATTTAAAGGATAAGCATCGAGAGTCGTACAATATTTCGACCTCAAACCGAGACAATACAAAAAAACTTACGTTGACTTCCAGAAGTTGTTCTTGAACAATACAGTATCTGATGCTGGGAGACGATTCCACATCGACGTAGAACCCTCAACCACAATTTTTTGGGCCACTGTGCTAGTCATTTGCCTAATCTTTTCATCGTCTGAGACAAGGTACCCGATGAATGATGACATGGTCCCTTCGAAAAATTGTACCCAATCGAAGGGGGTCTCAGCTGAACCAATTAGGAGTGTAAGAGGTGATGCAGCGAGAAAGTCCATTACAGCATATGACATATCTGATAATCCGCCCTCGGCAGGTTTGAGCATTGTGAACTGCTCATCCGGGTATGAATCTCGGCTTTTTTGTTGGCCCTGGAAATTGTTAGTGTGTATTGATTGAGTATAGGGACATGATTGACCTTTAATTGCAGACGAATAAAGCTCGCAATCTTCGAATACAGAGGTTGGTATTCTTCCGCATTAGACTGCCTGGCAAAGTGGGAGCAAGCTGAGACGACAGCGAGCTTAAAGGCTGACGGCGCGTTGGGGGCGAGACAAGTGGGCGCCAGAGTAGCAACGCAGTGCTCAAAATTGAGATGGGCCAAACTGACAAACGCAGCAGTCATCAACGCACCATCAATATTGGGTGATTCAACCCCAGCAGGCTGCTTCCTAAAGACTGCTTCTCTGACCTCTTCTTGAACATCCAGGCCGTAACTGAGAATGGCCGCATCGCTGTCCAAACCAAAATGTCTGGCAACTCTCAACACGGTTGTTAAACAATAGACACCAGTTTCGTTCCTGTTCTTCAGCGACTTTCTGAGCATTTCTAGAAAGGTGACTTTCTTAGATATACTACTGCTTTTTACATCCCGCATGTTACTTGCAACTTCAAAAACCTCAGGTAGTAGTAGTAGTAACGAAGTCTGAAATGGAAAAAGAAGCCCCTTCCTTCGGCCGCCATCGAACATGGTGTTTGACATATCGAAAAGTGTTTCCGCCCCTAGATGGTTATTATTAGCAAGTCATGTTATAAATTAAAGCAATAAACCGGTACAATAGATTATATTTCCAAGTTCAGTGGTGGAATGATGGAGGATACGGAAGGGGAAAAGAAGACTTGTGCGCAGTAATTGCAACATTTTCACAGAGGAAGGCAAACCAGCGAGCGCAAGAAATGGGGGTAATTCTTACCGCCATCTAGTCTTTTGTGCGCTGAATGCAAGTCAATGAAATCCTGGGGGTTACGTTCAAGCCACCTGGTGATTAACTGGGGGACTACTATCGCCACCGTAGTCTGGAACGTCTTGCGAAGATGCAGAAAAGTACCACACAGCTCTTGCATAATAACGCTGAGTTTCCGGCTGTCAACCCAGAAGCATGAAATAAACCCAATCACGATGAGAGCACTTCTATCATCGTCGATTAACTGGCCTGGCTGTGTTGGGGTTGCCTGGGGATGTGCCGCATAAACCAAGGCCATCCTAACATACTCGATAGCTCGAGACCAATTAGCATAAGAGATGTACTCCAAGATGACTCGGATATATGCCTCAAGCGGAGCGGATTTTTCAACAAGTAGCTGAGAAACCTCGGTGCCAGTTAGCTGTCCGTTCGGAGACTCAATTGGATCGAGTCCGAAAAGTTCCAGTGAACCAAAGGTTTTGAGGGAGTCGTCCAGGATAGTTGAGCTTGGGAGGACATAACTATCTGATACTGGCTTTGAAAAGAGCTTGACCACATCAAACAGCCTTCGGACTAGATCGTCGCCCAATGGGCCTGGTGGGTGCGCTCGTGCCTGAAGGGTATTCCGAGATGCTCGCCTCTTCCCGTCAAACCCCTTCTCTTTCTTCAATTCATCCTCATTCTCGGTGTCCTCCGAATCTGAGCTGTCTTCCTCACCATCGGATCGGACTACCTCGTTCAGCGCAGCCCAGTGGGTGGAGAGACAGTCTGCGAGCAGGCCAAGTGTATATAACTCTGACTGCACAACATGGAACGGATGCGATTGTATTGACTTGTATGGTCTCCCCAGTTCTTCTAGCAGTTGGACGAGGGACTCGGCGACAATTGCAACGCATGAGGTGCTGACCCCGACCAGCGTCGAACGAGTGAGAATCACAACCTCATCGCGGATGAATTCATGCGCAGGGGACCCGGTTCGATGTGGAAGCTACAATGAGAATTGGCATATTAGCAGGAGCCAAAGAAAGAAGCAAATAGACGTGAGTGTAGGTATCTCGGAAACAGTGGCATTTTTGGCTCTAGCTACAAGGTATATATGTGAATGGCCACTCACCCTCGTGGTCAGTCGGTCCACAAGTGTCACAACCAGACTAGAGTCGCCATTCATGACTGCAAAGGTCGGTATGGTCCCAATGATATCCTCCTCTGCATCCGCGTTGCCCGTCTTGTCTTTGTCTTTGTCTTGCAGTGGTTTCTACTCCTACAGCGCATGTGCGAGGAGCGCTGAGCCTGGGCGCCTATCTTCACACTTCTTCACACTTCTTCTCCAGATATGGTGGATGGGGCAGCGAGATCGGTCGTGGCAGCGGAATACTGGCCTGGGAGACTTGGATGGCCGACACGCGCGTGTGGTCTCGTACATAGCCCAAGGTTGCCGTGGCCTCGTGCTTGACGGGAGGTTTGGGCGGTGCTGGTTCTGCTGGAATTTCGTGGTAGTCCGTATGGGTGTCAAGGTTCGCGCTGCCACTTTCGAATTCGATGCCCTGCAGAAGAGGCTCCGTGCGCAACCCGCCCGCCTCACTCTCGTATATTACTGTAAACCTTAAACTTTATTTCTACGCCCGCAATGAGTCTATGCCAATGTGTTCTGAAGTTTTTATATAGTGATTCAAGTCTCATTGCATTTGGTGAAAGGTTTCCTTAGATTTTTCTTTTCTTTCTTTTGTGCACGAATTAATCCATTTCCACCCCCGTCCATATTTTCGTGCGATCACTGCTATTTTACATTTACCACTACATTACAAGCCGAACTATCTAGTTCATAACCATACGCCATGAAATGCTCAATTGCCATTGTCAATGTCGCCTCGTTATATTTTCGTTTAGCTTAACGTCGGCCCCGATACGAATCACCTCCTCGAGACGAGCCTTGTCCTCGGTACGAATCGTTACCACCATATCCTCCACGTCGATTATCACCACCTTGATACCCGGGCGGGCCGTTATCATATGAGCGAGGTTGTGAATAACCCGGTGGTCCTTGAGGCGGTCCCTGACCATAAGATCCATACCCTGGTGGAGGTGGTGGAGGTCCGTTACCAAAGCCCTGCATTCCAGGTGGTGGAGGTTGCCATCCTTGTGGCGGTGGGTAGCTCCCTCCATTGTAATTATCTCGAGGCTGTCGGTTGTTTCGCCCGTTTCCTTGATGCTGGTTTGATTGATTTTGACCAGAGTAGTTGAACGAGTTGCGACCTCGGCCGTCCCCTTTCAATGGAACTCCACCAAAAGAACGCCCCGACTTACTGGCGCGGCTCTTGGTAGTCTCAATATCACTTTGATTGAGAGCAGGAGGGTTGAATTTGACTCCACGTAACAACATTGATTTATGGATATGCTTCGATTTTGGCATCTCGTAGTAGACACTATTAAGTTGATTAGCAAAACGGTATATTAAATATGCCCATTATAGCAGGGTACTGACCTAATCGACCGATCGTCGTCCAAGCTAGGCATTGCATCGCTGAGAGGGAAAGTTAAAGAACCATGTGGTAGATAGTTTTCGTTTTTCTCAACTATTCCGGATAGTCCTTCGCTAGCTCGTGGGTTTAGTTTGAACTCTGGAGATCCTTGTTTCTTGGAATAGAAGTTCGTAGCGATATCGGCATATAAATCTTGGTGGGCCTCGGCGAAAAGGAGTGCATCTTTACCAACAACATTCCTAGCTGCAACATCCGGAGCTAGCGTAGGATATACCTTCCCCATGGCCTCAAGAAGTCGCTCAGAGTCGATGAAAGGTAACAGAGCAACGCCTTGCCATGCGAATTTCTTGCCATTGAGATCGACCACGAAATCTTCGGGATAAAAGTCAATGATTTCGCTCTCGGGGTTCGTCATCAGGTCATGGAAAGCTTCAGGAATAGCTTGCCTTGAGCCGGCCGGGAGGACACCCATAAGTTGTTCATATGGTTTGAAAATTCGGCCCTTGTTGAAACTGATCGTCATGTCTTTGAGATTCACGAAGTCTGCTGCAAAAGGTGCATAGTGGTGTGGGTAATACCAGTCCCAAGAAGGACAACCTTGAAAGTAGTAAAGTAGAACCCATGCCAGACCCTCAACATAATCTCTTGCAACTTGGTGCCGGAATTCAATGTTGTTTGGAGGGACATCGAATTTTTGCGAGTAATATCGATCAGCATAGCCTTCATCCCACAGGCGGACGTTGTCGACAGCCGGCTCATCGGAAGAAGGGGTCGGTGGCGTGGCAGGAGTGCCGGGAGTGCTACTACCATCCTCGAGTAAATCGGCTTTGCGCTTTCCAAGAGCAGATGCCGGGGATTCTGTTGCTTCTTCTGGAGCTGAGCCATTGAGCTGGCCCTTCAATGCAGTGGCGGCACTTTTGTTAGCTTGGTATGCAGCACTTCTGTTGACGATCATATCGTGAGTCATGGCGCGAACATCTCGGGGGACATCGCCCTGGCCAGGAGCAAACATAGGAAGGCCAACTGGAGCCTCATTATGCAGAGATTTCCTGCCGTTTGAGGGTGAATCTTGATCGCCACCTCCCCGACTACCACGGCCCCCTCGACCGCCTCTGCCTCCGCGCTCGTTTTGCAACTTTCGTCTCTTCGCGCCAGCTTCTCTTCTATCTTCAGTTTCCTTTCGTCTGCGGAAAATACCATCTTCTTGTTTTGCCAGTCCCTCGAGGATGAGCTGCGCCCTCTCCAGATCAACATGGCCATCTTTGGTGAGATATCCGCCCATGAAAGGAATATTATCACGCCAGATAGCGATCAATGTGTCGATACCGTTCTCTCGAATTTCAAGACTAGGAAGATGTGGTAGGAAATCATTGCCAACAAAGAAACACATAAAAACCCAATCGTCCAAAGCCCTCTCAAGATCAAATCTGAAGGGTTGGTTAGGAACATAGAGTTCGGCTTCCAAATATTCGCGTAAAACAGACACATGAAGCCAGATGAAAGGTTTTAAAGGAGGTGCACTGTCTTTTTCATCATGCTCGCCGTCCTTGACCTTGGCCTTGCCTGTACATTCTCTGGCTTCATGGCCAGCCTGACCACACATGTGGCAAGTGCGAGGCTTAGAATCTTGTGCGAAAACATCTTCTCTCAAAACGCGGAAATGAGGCTCGTGAGTCGCTAGGCCCAGCATGATCAAATCAGCATCTAAGCCATAGATTACATGTTTTGTGTTGGGATCATGTTCAGGAGAGGATCTCTGCGATCTGATAAACTCCATGATCTTGTGTTCGCCCTCACCAGGAACCGTCGAGTCAGAGATGATAACTTTCACCTTGGCCCAGGCTGGATCATTGTTGAGCTTGAGCGCGCACCAGTAACGTAAACTTGCTGCCAGTGTGTCCATGAATGGCGTTCCAGGAGTGATCTCATTTGAGTCGAAAGCCTTCTTGACTTCTTCTTCTTCCTCGATGCGGCCGCCTTGCGACTTGAGCATCTTGAGCAATTCTGCTTTGTCTGCTGCCTTTTCTTTGGCTTCCTGGACTGCACGAAATCGACGCGAACGTTGTTGGTTCATCTTGGCGCGTGGAGCAACCCCGTCAATGGCAATCATCAATAATTTCCTTGGGCGAACCATATTTACGACTCGGTCGGTGTACTTGAAGATTTCCAGCATCATTTCCTCGGAATCCTTGGGCGCGGGTCTGTCTTCGGGGTGCGAGCATGGGTGGACAATACCATTCATATCAAGATACAAATTGTCAAACTCTTCGTTGTTAGGATTTGGGCCCCTTGTATCGATGGGTATCTCTACGCCATCTATTTCGCGCGGTTGTTCTTCAATGACTAGCAAATATTGTAAGTGCGCGAACAGGCAAGCAGTAGAAAGAATTGAAAAGCCGATCTTGGGCTACTTACCACCACTGACAATCTTCGGATATTTCTGGCTGAGCCAGCGAAAGAGTGCTGGAACACCCATCTTGGCGAGCGATCAGGAGAGCGTTTGTGACAATTCAAAACAGGCTGCAATGAGGTGAGATCGAAAGGTCGCGGATTGCCTCACAAGTGAACAGAGACAATATCGGCAGGCGCAAAGCACGAGAATTGCTGCTGCGCGTGAATGCGAGGGCACACACTCTAGATGTTCCTTCACGACTGCGTATCGTGATGCGGCAGAGTTGGGAGGAAACTTGTTGCGTGTTGAATGGATTGAAAGACGACGACGCTGCTGATGGGAGCGCCTCTTTGTCGCGAAGATCTTAAAGTTCCTTCTTCGGCGCAAGCGGCAGATTTACCAGTTTACCAGTGGCGGGCCGGCGTCAAAAGCGGCACTCATGAACCCTGCAGAAATCGAGCCGGCCAACTGTGCACTCGGCGCATGGCCGCTTTTCCTGTCCGCTGCTCCGCTGGAAATGCATAGCCTTCTCGGAATATCACAACTGGCACAACTGGCCTCATAATTACCTCTTTCAGCGAAATTCTTCAACATGTGGCCGTCACAGCCTCTTGCGAAGTGAGCGCTTTCAACACCCAATGGCCTACTTCCTTAACCTGCCTGCAACGCCATGTTCACCATCGCAAGTACGCCGGCGAAGCAGAGCGTTTCGAACACCATTTCGACCTTAGCCTCGAGGCTTTCCAGCTCTACGCTTCTCGAAGACCGACGTGCTGCCATTCTGGGCTTGCGATCCTTTGCAAAAGAATACCCGGCGTCGGTGGCATCAGATGCCTTGCGCGGATTGATTGCTAGCTTGAGTAAAGATGGAGAAGATGTGGACACGGTCAAGGTGGTGTTGGAAACGCTCCTGATGCTTTTCAATCCCAATGAAAACAGCCCCGAAGCCTCGGAAGAGATTGCATTATGGTTGGCAGACGAATTTACTCAACGGCAAGATAATATAACACTGTTATTGGATTTCCTTGGATCCCCCGACTTCTATTCTCGACTCTACTCTTTGCAACTCCTCTCCGCCATCTTGGCATCCCGAACAGAGCGCGCCGAAGAGTGTATACTTACTGCTCCTTTGGGTATATCGAGGCTCGTAGCGGTACTCGACGAGAGGAGGGAGGCCGTGAGAAATGAAGCCCTTTCGCTATTGACTTATTTAACTCCAAGTTCTACACCACTCCAGAAGCTGGTGGCTTACGAGAACGTCTTTGATCGGATTTTCAACATTATCAAGCTTGAGGGGTCCTTGTCTCATGGCGACAGGATAGTAGAGGACTGCCTTGTTCTGTTAGGGAACCTCCTCCGGCACAATGCCTCGAATCAATCCCTCTTTCGGGAAAGTGGCTGTGTTCCCAAGCTAGCACGGTTATTGGAGGATGCTCTTACAGAGGAGGAGTCGGGAGAGGAGGTTGCCGAATGGGCGCAGATCCAAAAGAACAGAAATACTTTTGCACTTTTAGCCGTCTTGAGGTTGTTCCTCGTTACTGGTGGGCAATATACACAAGCAAATCAAGCTTCGTTCTGGCAGAGCAGAATTCTAGCCCTAGTCTTACAAATAGCGTTCGCTCGTTCAACTGAATTGCAAATCAAGGCTGAGGTAAGGTCCTTGAATTATGGTCGGGACGAAAGTGTATGTTAATGATATAATTGTAGGCTTTGATCACCTGTGCGGATCTAATTCGAGGCAATCCTAGACTCCAGGAACAGTTTGCACAATTGCAAGTCACTTCCGTGCTAGACGAACCTCCAGTAGAAGGGAACGGCTCTGTACACCAAAATGGCATCCCAAAAGTCTATGTGATTGATGGTTTACTAGATCTCACGCTGAGTGTACCTTCATTATCTGCTTTCGATTCTCGACTAGCCGCATGTGAATGTATCAAAGCATACTTCTTCAACCATCCTGCCATCCGGAAACACTTTCTTCGCCGCGCTATTGATGGACATAATACCGGAGCCGATGAAACCGCGAATGTCTTAACAACGCTTTTACAGCCATTGGATTCTCATTTGTCGGGAGATCCTTATCGGTATTGGCTTGCTGCGGTGATTTTGTTCCACCTAATATATGAAGATGGTGATGCAAAAAGTTTAGCAATGAGCGTTGCTGAGGGTGACGCGTCCACCGGAGAGGAAGTGGTAACCTGTATTCAAACGATAACGGGAAATCTCATTATTGGGATTCAGAAAAATGTTGATGAACGGGTGCTGGTTGCTTACTTGATGTTGCTATGCGGGTGGCTTTTTGAGGATCCTGACGGTGTCAACGACTTTCTCGGCGAGGCTAGCAATGTACAGAGTCTTGTGCAAACTGTTTTGCAGACCGGAAGCGATGGTTTTCTCGTGCCAGGACTCTCTGCTATTCTTCTTGGGACCGTATATGAATTCTCTACCAAGGATTCTCCTGTTCCACGCGCAACTATACACCCAATACTAGCCTCGCGGATGGGTCGAGATCAGTACATCGATCGAGTTACGAAATTGAGAAGCCACCCTCTGCTCAGGGATTTTGAGGTACTCCCTCAAAAACTTAGTTCTGCACCACCGGGCGGCCTACCGGAAGTATTCTTCGATAAAACGTTTGTCGAATTCATCAAAGATAATTTTAGTCGACTTCTCCGTGCAATCGATCGAGACCCGGGAATGGAAGTTCCCGTGATATCTAACGGTGTACAAAAGGGGATTTCCCGAGAAATGGTGGACTCTTTGCGATCACAGCTTGCGGAGAAGGTCAACGGACTTCAGAAAGCAGAAGAAGAGCTCCTTGTTGTTGGGAGACAATTGGGCCAGGAGCAGGCCGATCACCGTAGGCAAAAAGAAACTTCTGCAGTGGAACTTGCTAGAATTAAACATGTCAATGAAGCTCTTCAACGAAACCATGACCAAGAGTTGAGGTATGTTGGTAATATGGCTCGATTTATACATACTAACATGCACTAGTAAGTTACGAGAGGATCAAAGCAAGCTTAATCGAGATCTTCAACGAATCCATGAGCAAGAGTTGAAGTAGGTTTGTACTTTGTCACGAGTTACAAATACTAACATGAACTAGCAAACTACGGGAGGAGCAAAGCAAACTTAGCCAAGATCTTCAACGACAACTTGAACACGTTCAAAAGACAGGCGAGGCCAACGCTGAACGAGCGCGAAAACGCATGGAAGCTGAAATATCCGATCTTCAGCAAAGCCTTAAAAGGCTAGAAGCCGACTTGGAAAAGGTAAGAAAAGCTGTCACCTACGTTGCTCCGTTTCTCACAGTCGATAGACGAATAAAAACCACCTCCAAGACCTTAAAACTGCACACGACGAGTATACCGCGAACCAAACAGAACAGGCGGCTAGGTGGCAACGAGCAGAGGAGAAGGCGAAAGATGCCGAGGAGAGGAACACCGCCGCAGTTGAAAGGGCCAGCAAAGCCGAAGCAGCAATGGCAGAGAAGGAGAAAGAAAAACAAGCTATTCAGGGTGAACTTGATGACCTATTAATGGTCTTTGGCGATGAGGAAGATAAGGCCACCAAATACAAGATGAGGCTCAAGGAGCTAGGCGAGAACGTCTCGGATGATGAAGACGACGATGAGGAAGATGAAAAGGGCGAGGATGAAGATGGAGAAGTTGACTAAATGCATCTAGCATTTAGTTTGTTGCATATTGTGAATTGTACTTTAGCGATGGCATGGTTCCTGACACAGAATTCGATTCATTGATCACAAACAACCCAGATGTGCCAATGCCAGATTATGGCTCTCACCTGCCTCCACGATATTTCTCTTGGTCATTATATACATCTCAACTGTCTCATATTTGGAAGCCGATACTAATCTGGCAAACAGGTATTTACTATACTGCTTGCCAAGTCCGAGTTGCGAATAGTGGGACAGAGCTAAGCCTAGAATGCGAAACTCTCTGATTGGCTGCGATACGGCAACCTTTGCTTTCCTCGGCCCGCGAAATCCTCCTCTTTTACGTAGCGGCTTTTACTCAACCTGACGACAGTCTTCAACACCACTACGTACTCTGCACCTTAGTCCTGTGAAAACCTCGGCAGTCATTACACTGATGAATCAGCCTCTCTTGGTGAGGCCCACATAGTAAAACTCTTCTCAGGAAGTGCACCTACTTCCTCATAATAAACCAATCACTTTTGCTATTCTTAACAAAGTCCGATAGCCCATTTAGCTATGTTATCTACTCGCGGTATAAAGTATGCATCGACCCTCGATATCCCATGGCGATTCCCACCTGGTGGAAACAATTTGTATGATAAGGTCTTAAATCCTCATGGGGTCATACAGTTTACAACTGCAGAGAACGTAAGTGAAACCCAGCCATGGCGTGGGCTTGTGGTTCAAGTGCTGGGCAGGTGCTAATATATTACAGAAACTTATGCATGGTGAGCTTCATCGTTTTGTTGAAGAAAATGTAAGTGCAAGAGCTTGTGGCTTTATTTATAGCATGCTATATTTGCTATGTCTTCTTATGTTCATTCAATACGTTTGTTGTTGTTCCAAAATATTTGAGTGATTGGAGGGAAAGTCGAGTATGAGTCAGACGAGAAGAGACTTTGCCCGTACCGGTATGTCTCTGATGTATGTAGACATTATAGTCGTTGAAGCATGTACTCTCTTCACCCGAGCGCTGCGAGTACAGCCACGGCATCTCCCAAATTCTGCCTCAAATTGTTCCATCTACTTTATACCTCAAACTACAAATAAGAAGCTCATCTATAACTTCGCAGGTCAAGCTCCCCAAAGGGATCTACACCTACGCTTTCAGCACCACGGGTGGCCCCCTTTTTCCTGTCGCCGTGGCAAATCATCTCAACATACACTTCCAACCCACAAGTCCAGTTCAACCATCTGAAATAATCACCGGCGCGTCACTAACCTCCGTCCACGAATCTGTTGGTCGATGTCTTGGCGATCCAGGAGATGGAATTCTTGTTGGTCGTCCCATGTACGGACGATTCGAGCTGGATTTCGGAAACACCGCCGATTTAAAAATCATGTATGCGGCCATGGGGGATGTAGATGAGTTCGAAGGTGTTGAAAAGGCAGTTGAAAAGTATCAAGATGCTTTGGATGAGGCGAAGAGGAAGGGTGTGAGGGTTAGGGCGCTGTTGATTGTTAATCCTCATAATCCACTTGGTGAGATTCTCCTCTTTTAAATTGATGATGATGAGCAGTAAGGCTGATCTTGATATAGGACGTTGCTACACGCGCAAAACGTTACAAGCTCTAATGACATTTTGTCAAGCCAACAATCTCCATATGATCAGCGACGAAGTCTACGCCCACTCAGTTTACGACACTACCGCGACAACTTTCACTTCCGCTCTGGCTGTTTCTCCCAACGAGTTCATCGACGCCGATAAACTCCACATCTTCTACGGCTTGAGTAAAGCAAGTTCTTCAAACTCAACCCCATGCAATTTACTATTACTGACGAGTTATCCTGCACCAAGGACTTTGCAAGCGCAGGCCTCCGCCTCGGTTGCCTCATAACGCAAAACGTCCTTCTCCGCAAAGCAGTCACAGCCAACGCCCGCTTCCACCACGTATCCGGTCCTTCCGTCGCCATCGGCACAGCCATCCTCTCGGATCAGAAATTCGTATCGGAATTCTTGGAATTGAGTAGACAGGGCTTGAGAGAAAGTAGGAAATGCATGACCGACGTTCTGGAAAGACTAGGCATTGAATATCATAAGAAGGCGTAGGTTCCTCCCCATTCAGCCCCCAATCTTCCTAGCCAATAATTGGTCTAACACATCGTTTGAGAAAATATAGAAACGCAGGATTATTCCTCTACGTAAACCTCTCCCCCTACCTCCCCATCCTCTCCCCCGCCGACGAGTACGAACAAGAACAGGCACTAGCTCAAAAATTCCTCGATGGCGGAGTAGGATTACAACCCGGCGAGGAACACGGCCAGGAAAAAGGATGGTTTCGGTTGGTGTTTAGTTTTGAGAGACATGTTTTGGAGGAAGGTTTGAGACGGTGAGTATTCCTTTTTTGCGGGAGGCTTCGAAGATTCTAGTCGGCTGGTGTGATGACTGTGTTGGTCAAGATTGCTGATATTTTGTAGCATTGCTTTGGTGGTGGAGGACCTGAAAAGGGATGTGAAGGGGTGATGTGAGATGAAGAAAGTATCAAAAATCATATAGTCTAGTATTGAATAGAGGCAATACCATAGTAATTGGTTACAAAACCACCCCTTCTGTTACATTTTGACCTTCATTGTGCCAGACCCTTAGAGAGAATTGAGGTAGAAATGGGAGAAGGGACTCCCGTTTCTAGGGTCTCTTTCATTTTAATCCTCGGTTATGTTAGGGTGCTTGAGAGAATGAAGGCTAGAACCGTAGAAAAGGGGTGGTCTTGTAAACCAGTTACTGCGGTATCCAGTGTTGCATGCGCGTAAGCTACGCAGCTTTATCTGGTTTTTTTATGACTCAAAAGTCGCGTACAGGCAATATGATTGTCAGTGATAAGGGTGACGTTATTAGTCTTCAAGGGATGATGCCAACTGAGATTCTCAATTAACTTATTTGCATCGCAGACTCAGCTGGTGCAGTGTTAATATATCTTGAATCGCTGGGCTGCTTGAGATGTCCGGGCCAGTAGATATCTATTTACGCCACAGCTTCTGCAAACCAGTCACCTGGGTTTTCCCCCCTGATGTATGGTTGTGAGCGAGTGAGAAAGAGACCAAGTTGCTTGAAACGGAGATGGAAATTTATTCATTACAATTTCTTCGTTCCTAACCCTTCGTTCTCCCTATTGTCTATACCCCTCGTATCATTCATTACTTTATGAAAACGACCACCCCACCAGCCATTCTATATACATCCTAAATCCCCGGACCGCAATGCCTGCCCAAATACACAACGAAAACCCAAAAGCCTGCCTGGCTATGTCTAAATGATAAAAGTAAAAAATATCTAGGAGAAATCCATTAATAACAACCCAGAAGCAAGTCAACAACCCTCCTCTCGCTTTTCAAAAACGAAAACTCCAGTGACGATGCAGCTTTTCTTCTCAATACAAATTACACACCCAACATGTACACCGCAGTCCCCTACAGCAAGAGAACGACAAACTGTCTACTCCTTCTTCTCCTTCTTGCTGTTCTTCGGCACACGTGCCGCCCAATAGATGAAGATAGCCCCAAAAATGTTGAAGATGATATACACCCACATCAGTCCGAAGTTCCTCCATCGATCAGAGTAAAAGACATCGAAGGATGCCAAGAAATCATTGGTGCTCTTGATCGAGCAGAATTCACAAGCCGATGTCTTGTTATCCGTCCCAGCGAGTAGTTGACCGCCGAAGCTATCGACGTAAGTAGTCATATACTGCAAACATGTTTGGCCAGATGGAGGATCGAAGCGAAGCACCTCTTTAGCTTTGCATATAACCTCTGTATTTGCGAGACCTGTAGATAAAACTCCGCTGACCAGATAGGTGAAAGGTGAGGCCCTGTATAAGAAGATCCAGAAGCCCGGAAACTGCTGTGGTGTTGCGAGGACACTATATTTCCGTTAGCATGAGTGAGGAATTTAAGGGAAGGCGTGCGGAGACATACCCGCAGAAAATCAAGCACAACGAGAACATGAGATTTGCCATGTTACCACCGGCTTCAGCAGTCTCGATACCAGCAATGCACATCGTGGTAAAAGTCGAGGTGAAGAGCAGGAACGTGACAATGAAGAGAAACATAAGACCAGATCGTTCGGTGACGGAATCAGTAGGTGTTGCGTTTTCGACGAGGCCGATTGGGTAATACCAGCAGAGGAACATCAGAACACCCATAAGTGCGTTCCAAGGGATCTCAACAAAGATATTGGACACGATAAACACTTGCCATGAATATGTCTTCGAAGGACGTTCTCGGACTTCGTAGAGTGCGCGCTGAGTGACGAAATGCGGCATAATTTGTTGAACCAGATTGCCAAAGATAGTCAGCAGCATGAAGATGGAGAAGAGTTGATTTTGTAGGCCTTGCAGTGACGTGCCGGCTTTCCAGAAGGAGAAGCCAATAAATAAACTCTGTTTCTATTAGCCACGTGCCTTTCAGGTTCACATGAGTGCTCAAACTTACCGAAGATATGCAGAGAACGAATTTAGAGTAGAGGTAGGAAGGGGTTCGCCAGTACTGTTGGAACACGCGGGACAAAACTGCATATAGTTGTACCATGAAAGTTGCAGCGTAAGAATCAAGCGCGCGTGGGTCCTCGACAACAGGTTTCTGAGACAGCGTTGCTTTCATTTCAGCCAAGGTAGCTTTAACTTCGGCGCGTTCTTTCGACTCTTTCCAAGTGACAGGCCAGTCAATTGTCGAATCCGTGCCAGGAGCAGCGCCGATGACCTAGGAAATTATTAGCATTCCACATAGAGATCAATTTAGCTGTGAGAGGCCTCACCTCAAGCATAACTTCTGCTGGATTCTCATCGGGCGAGAACTGTCTAGATCCATTCCTTTCAAAATAATCTGTCAAGACAGCCGAGTTCTTGCCAATAGGACCAAAGTAGACTGTACGTCCGCCCTTTGCGAGGAAGAGAAGTCGATCGAACTCTTGGAACAGGATAGCTGAAGGTTGATGAATAGTGCAAAGAATAGCTTGGCCATTATCTGCCAACTTTCGGAGCAAAGCGCAAATGGACCAGGCAGTCTGACTGTCAAGGCCAGAGGTTGGTTCGTCGAGGAAAAGTAAAAGTCCTGGTTTTGCGGCAAGCTCAACACCAATTGTAAGTCTCTTTCGTTGTTCGACATTCAGACCTGCACAATGTTAAAATCAATGGGATTTGTCAAGTGTCACAAACTTACCTTCGCCAGGAACACCAACGACGGCATCAGCATAAGCTTCCATCTCCAGAACCTTGATAACTTCATCAACGTAGGCGACCTTTTCTGCGTGTGGAGTCGCCCTTGGTTGACGTAAGACTGCACTGAAAGTCAAAGCCTCCCGGACCGTCGATGTGGACAAGTGAAGATCCTGCTGCTGAACATAGCCAGTCTTCCTTTGGAATCCGCTGTCCCTTTGCCGCCCATCAACAAGCATTTCTCCTGTCACCACGCCCATTGTAACGCGGCTTGCGAGAACGTCCAGAAGTGTTGTTTTCCCAGCACCAGACACCCCCATCAGAGCAGTCAACGTTCCAGGCTTAACCCATCCATCGACCCCGTCGAGAAGCTTTCGAGGTTCGTTCTTGATCTTAATGTCGTAGTGCACGTTGTCCCAATGGAAAATGGCAGTCTGCTTTTGAATGCTTGCAGGAGCATCCGGGACAGTTCTTGATCGCTTGAGTACCACATCAGAGGTGACACGCCCATCGGGAACGGATTCCTCGTCAACTGCGGTCTTTGCCATAGGTGGAATTCTGCCTCTTCTGAAGAGTAGCACCTCACCCTTCGATTTCTGTGCTGAGATAAATTCGGTGGCTGCCATGTAGATTGCGAGACCGAAAAGCATGAAGGCGATCAAAAACCCCAAATTTCTCCAGAGGTGGGAATGCTTATATCCATAGTTAACATCCAGCCAGGTAGTACCATCAACGAATGTCGCCCCAGCTGCGGCTCCCGTAGTCGAACATATTTTTTGGAGGGGCGAAACATTGGCATAGCTGTCACCCGTGGGCACAAAGGCGGTGCACTCGATTCTCCGGTCGTGGAACTCGTTGACCATCAATACCTCGAAAGCATAGCCCACAGGGTCCAGGTAGTTGATCCATCTGAACCAATCTTTCATATCTGCAACTGGGATAGCAAAACCGGTGTATACCACCAATGCCAGGATGAATATGGCAGCCGGAGCCATGGCCTGTGATAAAGTTCTCGACAAGGCGGCGATGGAACGAAAATACATAGACATCGTGAGTGTACACATAAAAGTGAACAGAAGGAATATGAAGAAATATCCAGGGCCTCTTCGAAGATTACACATGAAATATATGATCAAATCGAAGGCAATTGTGGTGACAATTTTACCGGGTAGATCTGCTAGCATGCCAGCGAGAGCTTCGGCCGATGGATGATAAAACGCGTATTGTGACTGCTTTTCGACAATAGGACGTTGTGCGTAGAGAGTCAAAATCTCCAAAGCACTCTGAAAAGCAGCCATAAGAATAGAGAAGAACAGCAATGCTCCTCGGGAGTAGAGAGTTCCGGTGGTGTTCTCGAGGTTATAAAAGACGGAACTGATAACCAGAGCCATCCCAACTTGGCCAAGAGTAGTAACGAGAAGGATGGACATGTCGCCACGAATTCTTTGATAACTTCTCTTGTTACACAGCATGATTTGTTGGCCGAATGAGAGGGTATATGGTGATTTGATCCTCTGCCCCTTCGCCTGGATTGCCCTCCGAGAGTTCGTGAATTCTTCGAGATGCGAGCCTCCAATGGGGTACAGGGCGTCAAATTCGTCGATTTCTCGTAGCAGCAGCGCTCTGTCTTCGCTCTCTTGCCACGCGGTAGCGAATTCGTCAGGGGTGTAAGGTGTTCGGCCTTCCCAGCCCTCTCGAACAATACGCTCTGCCGGACTGGTGATCGAGGTGAGGAAGTCGGCAGTGGTTTGTCGTGGTGGGCATACAAACCCCATAGTTTCGAAATAGCGCTTGGCTGCGTTGATCTCACCAAAATAAATTTGTTTGCCTTCGTAGAGAAGAGCTACTTTGTCAAAGACCTGAAATTTGGTTAGCTAATACTCCTGGTTTTCCCCCAAGACTTTACGAACATCGTAGATAGCTTGAGAAGCTTGATAGATGGCTACTATCGCTGAAGAGCCGGACATTTCCGTAGAAAGCCTCAGTGTCCTGACAAATTCCAGAGCAGTCGCACTATCAAGCCCACGAGTGGAATTGTCCCAACACTGAAGAGGGCTTCCACCAAGAGCACTATACAATAAAGTCCGATTAGTAAGCTCTTATGAGGCCTCAAGGGTGAAAAGGAAATACTCACGCTTCCGCAATACTGACACGTTTGCGCTCGCCACCACTAACTCCACGGATAAAATCATTCCCAACCTTGGTGTTGAGTGTATGAGAAAGTCCAAATACAGACATTATGACGTCTCTCATATGCTGAGCATATTGCTCTCGGGTAACACCTGGTATGCGATTGCGGGGAGCTGTCGTAGTGGTATTAGCAGGGAAGCAGGGAACTGGAGGAAGAGGAAAGTACCTCTGGCCAGTGCCGCAAACTCCAAAGTTTGGCCTACAGTCAATTGTGGAAAATGCACATCAACCTCTGCTTGATACATGCACTCCCCACGGAAGTCTTTTTGCATCATCTCCCTGGGGATTCCCTGATAGTTGATACTCGAGTCTTCGCCAATACTAAATCCGTGAGTTTGTCCCGCGATGGTTTTCAGTAAAGTTGAGCAACCACTGAAGTTGCACTACACGTTAGCCCATTCACACTTTTCCTGAATGAAAGCAAGACCTACCTTCCAGGTCTTCCAAGAACCACCAGCATTTCACCGCTACGAATCAATCCATCAAAATTTTCCAAAATTTGGATTTTGGTCGGCTCTCTCTTTCCAGCAAGCCCCTTCAAGACGTTGGGCAGTTCCAATGGGTAGTTGCCAAACGTTTTCTGATAGTCGGTCGATTCGCCGAATCCATGCGCGCTCAAGTTCTTGTATGACACGCCAGCTACTCTTGCTGGATATCGCTCGGGGTCACGGCTCTGAATTGCAACCAAATTTTTCGTCCACACCTTGTAGCTGAATTTCCCCGAGGTGGGATTGAGAAGAGGATTGTCGGTGCCATCGAAAGGATTAACGTAGTTGCCGCCTGCTGTTTTGACCGACGCCGACGTAAAGGCGCGTGCCAGCTCGTTCACACCTTCACCTGTTTCTGAGGCCGACGATTCGCCCATTGTCGAGTTGTGAAGTGTATCGTCGCCTGAAGTGTGCCCCTCGCGCTTCTCATTCAATTCGAATGCCTCCATCTTCTCCATCTTGCCGGATTAGCTACAAGCTCTATCGTGTGCTAGTGTCGACGGAACCATATATCGTAACGGCAAAGGGTTGGGGAGGGCAGGGTGATTGGTGTGATTAAGGGTTGAAAAGTAAACAATGCGGTAGTCAGAAGTCCAGGCGTCGCTGGCCTTAACTAATGCTATGTTTTGTGATTAAGATGAAGCCGGCGGGGCGCTTCTTAATAGGATTGTTTAGGTTTGCGTGCCCAGGGCATTTAATAGTGGATGGCAACGGCCTGCACGACTCAACTCCTTCGGTACGGAGGAGGCCATTTGATGGCCGGTGAGGCTGGCCCACCATGTGAACCCGACGTCAGAAGCGAAGGGAGTGGTCTGGAAGAGGGGCAGGAATCTGCGTTACGCGCATCTACCCCCAGAAAGATCCGACAGCCAAGGACAGGGCCCCTTCAGCTGTCAACCTCACAGAAGCCCACGGGAAACGCGGACACCAGGCTTTGCCGGCTTGATCTAATCGAGGATTAACTTCTCCAAACAGAGTTGATTATTTCGCTTGATATGGGGAATGCCTCCCCGCCCCCTTCCTATACAAAGGTGTCTACGGAGCTATGGCTTAATCTCTCTGTTAATGACAGCCTTTGTACATGCATGGCTGCTGAGAATCAAGGATGTCGGTTATCAAGTCTGATCAGGATATTTCCAGAGTGTGAATGTTGTCTTGCTTCGGTTAGCCTCTTTTCCGTCATCCGTGCCCATCAGCGGGCACTTGTTACTGATGGCTGACCCGAATACGGCTATGTACTGCTTCAGTAGCGAGCTGCGAAGTTGAGACAGACTCAGACAGTATGTTTTGACCAGATCCAATAATTCGGATAGCGACGTTGCTGATTTGCTTACTCGCGGGAGTTCGTAATCGTTTAGATTTGCCGATTTGCCCCTGAGCTGCACCCCACATTTTCCCGCCCACTCACGCCACTCTCCTACATAAATTTGTTTACTCCCGCAGATACCCCAACAAACAGAGGAAAATGTATTGGTTGGCGACTTGGAATTCGTTTTCGGACAACCCTCCTGTCCGAAGAGTCCAGATTTGTCATTTACAGCAATTCGCCCAGCTCTTGCGTCACCCCTCGGTTAGCAGCTAAGCGAGATGGGTATTTAGGGTTCGGACAATCCAAAAGACCGCAACCTTTGGAAATACGCTCTGGGAGAGGGAACTTGGCCTTGGAACATGTCGTTAAGCTGCCCACCCTAAGAATCCCCAGTCGAAATTCATGGCCTTTAGGTGAGTCAGTTTACTTCTCTGCATACCGTCTGACTAAGTAGAAATAGATTCCGGGCGATCTATAATACAAAAATGTTGAAGAAATATACAGTAAGTATAGTTTACCGGCGCATTCGGACCGAGTACTTGGGCGCGCTCGGGCCGGGCGATCGACCGTTGCGCTGAAGATCCTTGCCCTCGCTAAGGAATTGTTCAAACTTTTCATACCGGTAAAACACACCATCGGCATATGTTAAAATTGGGTTTCTAGAACTAATGGAAGATCAACTGAGTTGAAGGTAATGACGCCTCAAGACCTGGATGAACCTTGAGTCGAACTCACTATAATAAAGTATCTCTCAGCGGCCCAGGGCCCCTTTCACTCAAAAACATAGGTCCAAACGAACTACCGGTACCACCACCACAAAACTCTAGAACCTACTAGGTAGGTATAACATGGTCAAATATAGCAATTACGCTTCGCAGCCTTGTCATCGAGACATGGTGTTTTGAATTTTCGATCCGGCCTCTTCCGGCCTCCCCCAGCCTCAAATATGCCACTTGCGCTTCGTTCCAGCCTCATGGAAGTCACAGAGAAGTATGACATACAAAATATATCTCTTGCGACTGTAGATTGCTCTGCCGTATACGTAGGAATGCTCATAATAGCCTTATCTTATTCCATAGGTAAGTGCTCCAATCCCAAAGGACACTCGGTATCTTCTGGACTACAGACGTCTTCCATGCGCGTACAAGTGGATTTGCGGATTTCCCACTCCAAGTCTAAGATTTTCACAGCGATCATCAAAGGGTTCACCAATGAAAGATCTCACTTATACCGTACTTCCTCTTTAAGGTTAGCACATACAGAGGGTTGACAGCTCGGCTTGGAAGACCCACTCCGAGAAGATCACTGTAAAAACAGGGGGAAGAGTCTTAACGGCGTAAACCCGCCTGTGTTTCGTCCAATCCGAGCTGTCAACCCTCTGTAACATCGCTCAAACAGAATCATCTCGATGTGTTTCCACGGTAACTGCAACCTTCTTCAGTTATCGGCATTGCTACAAGTCCGTGAACTCACCAATAAAAGTGATGCGCGGCAGGGTGGGTTCAACGTTGGCGATCATCTCAAACCTAAGATTGACTCTGAAATGAGGATTAAAACTCCACACGGACTTAACAAAACTTGAAAAGTCCTATCTCTCTTTATCTCTCCTTTCCCCTTTCCCAGATCGTGGGAATATCTACCTTTCCGAGTAACCAAAAGCACAAGTACTAGTGCAAGAAGCTAGATCCCCAAATAACCTCCAGAAATTGCTCACTGCCGGGTACATACTAATCTGGTAAACACAACCGACAGCCTACCAACGCCCGTAAAGCAAACCTTCATTCGGATATCCTAATCTCCATTCTTTCTCCTCGATGTCGTAATAGATAGAGCAGTGACCGCACCTTCCCTCTTCCACACTTCCCGCAAATGCTTAATTATACTTTGCCTTCGGTACGTCGGTGCTCTCCCTATAAGAGGTACCAAGGAAAATCAAGAATCCCGAGTTTTCCGGAATACGAAGTACGGCGCACCGCTTGTTTCTCAACACCAGCAAAGTCTCACGATGAAACTGTATGGATATATGTATCACTGTACCTCGCCATCTTTTCCTGTGATGGGATTTTTTGTTGTGGAGGGAGAGTGAGACTGTTTTGGGGTATGTGCTTTTAAGTTATTTTGATACATCGAGGGGATGGTGAGCTGGATCTTTGTTCTGATTCCTAACACAACTGGTTTGCACCTAACATAGGTAGCTAAATACAGTTCTATCTTTAACCGAATAGGAATATAATCCACAAATCTCTGTGGCCCATCTCTTCAATTGACACTTCTCGATCCTTAATCATCTCTCCATCCGGCAACTCCCCTGAATTTCTCATTCATTCATCCAGTCCTCATCCATCTACTTTCATCACAGACTTACAAATCATTCGTCATCTCAAGCGAGCTTTCGAGCTTTCGAGCTTTCATTACGCTTCGGATTGGTGGTCTCGGCGCTTAATCACCTCTATTGTTATGAAATAGTAGAATTGAAATAAGCCTTTTGACACCCGATACAAGCGAACGCTCGCCGATTAGTCTATTCCGAGGTTCGGAAGATCAAGGGCGGCAACATTAGGGCATTTTTGCACCCCCTGCCCCCTGCTTGTGTGCAAGTGAAAGTGGATGCCAGATTCCCACTTATATACCATCAGCCACACCAGGATCCACTTCGTACTTCTTCGGTGGGTCGATTTTGGGTGGAAAAATAGAGTTTCTACCCAAAATTTAGCGTAGGTGCAAAGTGGATCCTTGATGGATTGGTTCTCAAGGCTCCTCGGACGTGCTCGGAGTGGGTAATAACTCCACTAGTAAATAGACCTCCGAAACGTCAGCTAAACCCTGCATATGGCTACGCCAAGAGCGTCCAAAATCCACTTTGCACACAGCAGGGCACAGGGGGTGCAAAAATGCCCTATTCCACTCCCTCTTGCACGATTAGCCTACCGATATGCCGCCTCTCAACTCGACGATATACTATTAGTAACTGTCAAACTGAATTCGCGATATCATAAGCTCGTTTTACTACTACGGAAATGCTTCAAAGCTACGTCCGGAGTACACTAATGGCATTCCGGATCCTCCTTTCCCTCCAAAGCCATTTGCACCTCTCCCTCATGAGTCTCGCCAGACCGAATCGATCTCTCTCTATCAGCCAATTCACTAGATTTTCTCGTCCATACACTCCTCTCTCCAGCAACCAACAAACCCGTCGCGATCCTCACCAATGACATTACCCTCTGTCCGACGGGATGCTAAGCACTCGGAGGCTCCTGTACCGTATCTTGGCATATGATGTCCATTAGCGTTTTCGCTCCCGCAGAGGGTTTTCGCAACTTTTTTTCCCAGAATAATATAGAATAGCCATAAACGTACTACAAACCTACAGGAAAGGTTCCCAGAAGCTTAAGATTTAAGCGTAGTAAACCCCTGATCTTTCGAACCCGATACATCCGATTGGATGAACTCTCATAAAGCTCTCGTACCCCGCGTAGTAACACCCTTCTACTAATTAGTAGAAGGGTGTTACTATGCAGCCTGGAATGCCCAGAAACTTATAATTAGTTATTATGGAGATGTTATACCTAGTATGGATGGATTTTATTAATAGAAAAAGTAGCGAAAACCCTCTATTCAAGAAAATAGAGATCAAAATGGGAAGGGTTGGCGCTCTAAACCAATTAATACGGTACCGTACAAACTGCCAGGTGTTTTGCTGTACCGGCCGGTGCTACTAAGTGAAAATGTTGAGCTAGAATCAACTCTGGACTTGAGTCACTTGACTGATTTTACATCACAACCAAGTAACTTGCAATAAAGAATTTCTCCACGATTTGCGCAAGTTAGATGCTCTTTGCCAATTAGCATAGGACCTGACGTAATATGTCAATTCATTGAATTGGCAGCATCTATTGCAATGTAGTCAGAGGTTGGAGCTCGCCGACTCTGGCAAAGCTATATTTAAGAGCCCCGGTATAACATACCAGTTGATACGGTAGTAAGAGGCCGTGCCTTTACTCACGGGAGCATGAGCTTAGTGTGAGTAAGGTCTTTGAAAATACAGTACATCGAAGAGAGATTCCGCTTCCATTACTCAAAGATTTTGATTAAAAAAGCGGGCACTTTCAGTTAGAACCAGGATGAGATAAAACCGATCTCACAGTTGTCCCAGAAGGCAGGTACTAAGGCATCAGACCCACTCCTTTGATGTATATAACCATCTATTTCGTCCTTCTCTACGAAGGACAATTCCTCCCAAAAAGTATTCCTGGTCCTATTTAAGTATCGTTGTCGCAGTAGCTACAAGCACTTTATTAACTCGAAATGAGCTCTTCTATATATTTGAAGCACGCATCCTTTTCTGAAAGAATCGGCTCCTGGGCTCTTTTGTAATGACGGTCACTTTAGAATGCCACAAATTGGGGCCAGTCAGCTGACTAGCCTCGTCCAGGAGACTTCGGTTAACTCGAACCCCACCCCTCATAAATATCGTCTTTTGAAGAATAGATCCTATCGCTCTTCTCTTTTTAGTTTCAGATCTTTGAATCAAGCCGGTCTTCGTACAAGAATTTCCGTGCTTCCAGTACCGTATTAAAGCGCCCCCCTCTCTCCCGTTTTTAGCCTTATTATGCTAAACCATAAAAGAGAATTGAGATTAATGGGAGAGATTTCTGCCATGAACGAACCTCTCCCGTTTTCAAAAACTCTTTCATTTTGATCCTTATTGTGTAAGGCTATTTGAGCGAATAGAGGTTAAAACGGGAGAGGGGGGGTTTTAAACCAATCAATACTGTAGCACCTATAATGGAATCGTGTGCGCCAAAGATCTCTTAGTTGTGTGTCAGTCTTCGACCAATTCGAATCCGAGCTTGAAACCCAGGAACCAGCATTCTATCTTGCGCAAATACTAATAAGTGCATTGTACGTGTCGCGTAGCGGATAGAGTTCTCAATGCCTCAATAGCAACACTTCAAAAGCTACAGTCGATTCTCGACCACAACATATCATCTCAAGCTCCCCAAAAGCTAGCCGCTTCAACTGATAGCTCACGGTAGTCGGAATGCGAAGAATATCTTCTCCCGGAGAGAGAATGAGCTATAGTGCGGGTAACCTAGAGACGTCAAAAACATCACTTTTTCTGTCAACCACACCGATTTCTTTTAGTCTTAGCTAGCATAATAGAGCTAATTAAGCGCATTCTAAAGCAATAGGAATTATTATGATCGGTTGGGTGGTTATTTAATTACGTAATTATGAATATCTCACATCTAGGTTACCCTGCGATCTGGTAGGTACGTACCTTACACATCTGAGTTACCCTGTCAAAAATGCAAAAATGTTGCCTGATGATTACGTAACAAGACGTGGTATATTTAATAATTAAATAACCGCTCAACAAAGTTTAATAATTATTGCACGGCTGGAATACAATTTCTCAGAGCTATTCAAATATGTAATAAAAATAAAAATCGATGGTGGCGGCGCCGCGGCGGAAAAGGTTGGGTTTTGGACGTCTCTAGGTTACCCGCACCATACAGATCAAGCAGGAAGAACTTACCTCCATATTCACCGAACTACCGTAGATCAATCAAATCTGGACCATTGCTGGCATATTCTGGACCGAGGAAATTTGCACGTTGCTGGGGGGAAAGAATGGCAGATCAGGAGGGGTTCGATAATCCTCGCTAAGGAGAAAGGGGAGGAGCTCCACTTACTCTTACCAAAATCAAGGAGATGGGTTCCTATCGAAGCCCGCATCGGGCTGATTCCAGTCTCGCAATCTCATCATACATATGTCTTTCTTACCGAGACAGATGAAAATTATCTTTCGCAAACAATCCTGCTCCAAAACCCACTCTCTGACTCCCCAGTTTCCTCCTAACACCCAGACCCCCCTACTTTCTTACTTAACACGAATCTTACAAGCTGTCTTCCAAGCAACAAATCATGATTCTCCCGCCTCGTTACCTAGAAAACAAAAAGAGAGAAGGAAGCCTATGAAACGTGTATTGCCCTAACCTAGACCCACTTTAAATGGGAGAGAAGCCAGCTTTAGGTGGAGGTTAGGTACACGTATAAAAGATAGGGTAGAGAGGAATGTGCTATATATATAAGTCCCACCCTTTTAAGAGTGGTGAAATCGAAGCACGAACTCATCAAATTGAGTGGTATTGAGGAAAGAAGAGAAGATTCCTACGTTCGCAAAACAGTTCTTTGATCCTCATAGGAAAGGGGGAAATGATGGCCCCGCATGTGATCGGATATCTGTCGATTCCTCCTAGCATAAACCCCTGCATCTGATCGCGAATGTCTCTCTCTCTGTGTAGCCAGACCGCTAGATCACCAGCCTTGCTATTCTTGATAAAGCACATCAATCTCGCCCTATCAAATTAAAGGATATCCTACAGGTTCTTCAAAAATCTACAAATTTCCCCCATCATCGCAGTCAAACCTCACTCTTTCGCTTTGGCTCCACGACCAGAGCGACGTCTCCCAGAACTCGAAACATCCGCAGCCACCTCACTCGGTTCGGGTTTGATGGCCTTTGGTTTCTTGGACTTCGCGCTAGCTTTACCCGTTGACTTCTCTGCGTCGACATCCTCATCTACATCCTTCTGGTCAAAGTGAGGTGAAACAGCGCCAGTAGCCTTTCTCTTTTTTGGCGCAGGAGCCGTGGATTTCGAGGCATTTTTACCCCTTTTTGAAGTACTGTTGATTTGCTCCTCGGAATCTTCTGCCTTGACACCGTCAGTTTCCGAGTCAGGAGCCTTGCGCTTTTTCGATGCCGATTTAGCTGCTTTACCATCCTTCTTTGTACTGGATTTTGTGACCTTCTTTTTTCCCTTAGTGTCTTCTTCGGCCTCGGCTTCAGACTCATCCATATCCTCATCTTTCTCCACCGAAGCCTTCTTCTTCGCCGCACCTTTCGATTTTTTTCCTTTCTTTGACTTTTCCACCTCGCTCTCACTCCCATTTTCGTCCTTCACATCTCCAGCGACAGCACCAGTCTTCTTTTGCACGCTTGGCACTACAGCGCTTGTCCGTCCTCCAACGGTGATATGCATAATCTTGGCACCATTTGGTAACGTAGTCGGAGCATCTTTCTTGCCCTTTCCCCAGCGATGGTTGAATAGCCAGTCATCTGGGAACCTGCTCGAAACACCTAGGGCGTCGACTGCAGTTTGACAGACGTACATCATCGATTTGTGAAGTTGTTTGATCTGATCCGAATTGAACGTATTGCTGTACTGTTCTGGATGGAGTTTTGCATTATACAGAATCTCATCGCTATACTACGTCAGTACTTGAAGCGATGATAAACCGAATTCACTCACCCAACCCAATTTCCAATGCCACTGATATTCGCCTGATCCAGCATCATAGCTTTAATAGGGACCTTCTTACTATTCATCTTCTTCTCAAGCCATTCTGCAGTCAAGATATCTTTATCTATGACCGGATCAGGACCGTTCTCTTTCAAAGGAGTGGTATTCCTGATGTGTTCTGCAGCACAGTCCACTAATCGTATCCGTCCAAATCGCCTAGAATCAGTAAACGCAGCTTCTGCCTTTTCTTTTCCGGAGGTTTCCAAGACAAGCTTTGTAAACTTTGGAGGCCAGTCTTCTTCGCCGCCTCCGTTATGCGAGCGGAACTCAATAGTCGGTTCTCCTCTCACATGGAACCATCCTAGAAACCATTAGTCATCGATGGTCCTCCAGGTTGGTGTTCATTTTTTGCAACTTACCAGTCATTCCAAAATGAAATACCGGATGGGGCGGAGACGACATAATCATCCTGAAGATTTGTTAGAAGCTGGTTTGAACCTTTTTGGAATGAACAGCCTACCAGAAGTATTTCCCCTGTTGTCCCGCATCGAGGACTTTCTTCCCGGTGAGGGCTTTCTCCACTTCAGATGCAGTTGTCCCGACCTTTCCAAAGATATTGGCGTCTTCTTGGGCCTTGACTGCGGAGAGTGTTTTGCCAACGAGAGCCTGTCGGAGATAATGGACGGCGCGTGCGACTGGGACCATATGTCAACTGATTGTTACAATATTGCGGGGGAAATGTTACCTTCAGCGATTTCAGGCATTTTTGATGATGTTCAATAGGAGCAAGCAACAGAGGATGCGAATTTGAGAGGTTGCTGAATGCCCAAGAACAACTTCAAAACAGCTTGAAAATTGGTGAAAATGTTGATGATGCTGCGGCTGATGTTGATGAGTAAATTCAGACAGGGGGGGTCAACGCGCCTCCAGCCCGTTCGTTTGACGCCTGAACACGTGCGCGGTAAAACAGCCCCACATTGCCCATGAAGACCACTGACTCGGGATTGTCCCAGTCAATTACCTCGGCCGAATGCTTCGACTGTCATTATTAGGCACTTTCGGTACTTCTTCACAAGCCAATTGGCGCCAACACACCCCAAGCCAAAACACGAAACTCTCCTTTCCCCTCTTCGAACAAATACAGACTGTACCAAAGACCTCAAATATCTACCTATAAACTCTCACAACCTCTCACAACCTTCGAAATGGTCGTCGATACCCTGACTTACCACCCCTCGGTGGCTCACTACCTCAAATTCGTCTCCACGACCGTCGGCAGAGACAAACTCCTCCGAACCCTCCAATACTTTTCCCGCTTCTACGCCTGGTACCTCTTCCGCACCAATGCCACGCCCGGCGAGATTGCGCCTTTCGAGGCTATCAAGAAACAATTCGGCCTCGCGCGCAAGCTGATGCGCGTAGGCAAGAATGTCGAGCACTTGAAGGCCGCCGCCGTCGCCGCCGATTCCAAGAGCTTGGATCCCATCGTCAAGTACTGCGCCATCGGTCGCCAATTGGGATATGCGGGGTACCTTTCCCTGGATGCGGCCACAGTCTTGGATGCTGCGGGTATCAGGAAGAGTGAATCGACAAAGAGACTGCAGAAGGAGGCATATAGGTGCTGGATGGTGGGATTATTGTTTAGTACTATGAGTGGCGTGTACTCCCTTTACAATTTGAGACAGCAGCAGGCTCAGATTGATAAGAAGGATGGCGAGGGGGTCGTGACTAGCAAAAGAATTGAGAAGTATGCGATGGAATCCCCCACTTTGCCGAGATGTCGAGGGCTTGTGCTAACGATGTCTAGGGAGCGTGCTGCCATCAACCTCCAGCTTTTGTCTGACCTCTGCGATCTTACCGTTCCAACCTCAGCTATTGGATTGACCAACTTTGACGATGGGTTTGTTGGCTTGGCCGGAACCGTGAGCAGTTTGATTGGTGTTTACAGTCAATGGAAGAAGACGGCATAAAGAATATAAGGGGAAAACTGGCTTTTGGAGGAGGATGGGAAATGTATGTAAGCTGGGGTCTTGGGATATGGGGGTGGGAGGCTGGAGTTATTTTCGTTTCAATTCGTTGAAACTTCAAATTGCACTGTTGGATCACTCGCATGCCTCACTAGAAGTGTGCCAATACCCGAATTATCATCATCCCTTCATCACTTCCAATTGCAAGTGTCACATACCGGGAAAGGATCTCACTTTCACGTTTTTCATATCAAAAAGTCGAGCGATTGACTTTTGACACTACGTGGCCATGGCGAGAAAAATATAGTAAGACATAATGCGTCGTTTATCACTGAACTTTTCCCCCACAAAGGCAAGACCCCCCCAATGGCAGTACTTTAACCCCAGCAGCAACTCAAGACCGTTTGAAAGGCGACTGGATCATATATATCTTGACCCTTGAAAAAACAGGCCATCGCCTTTACATTTACGTTGGGTCCGCCTGCGATGGCTCCGTATCCGTAACTATTTGTATAATCCAGGCCATAGATGGGGAAGCTTCCGTGGAGAAATTGACCTGCAGAGTATTGTTTCTCATCCCATAACTAAGTTTACGCAATGATGACGGGAGCGGCCGAGGCGCAAGGTTACTACATCAAAGCCGGTGCGGAGGACGCAAAGCGATTCCAGGATATCCAGAGAGACGGGGAGGCAGATATTGATCTCTGGACACCTGAAGCTGAGATTGGCAAACCCAAGGACATCACATGGTTGTTATATGACCCTGCGGTTCTACCTCGACTCACTCGGACCAATTTTCTTGATGTATCCGGCCTCAACGGTATTCCTGCCCACACTGGTAAAGTCTTTCTACTTAGCATTTCGTCACTTTCACACTCAGACAAGAGACAGTAACACGGTTTTCGATAGCAAAATACTTCCCCAATTCTTTCCACAATGTTACATCTTCATGTTTTTATTTTCTCATTAACTCTCATAAACTTCAATCAAAGTCTCGAGAACTATATGAAGGGATTCTTTCGCTACCACCAGGAATCTACTGTACGCCGATGGTATGGTACCACCGCAAGGAGACCATGGGAAGGTGGATAGGATCTCTGTTTTCTGCTGTATAGTGTAATACCAAAAATCTCTGTCGGATTTATTTTTAAAAGACTACCAGTACGATACCGCTAAAGTGAAGCTGCAGTTGGAATTCAAGATTTGCAATGGTGGGTACATGGAATTTATGAGAGAGTAACGTTATGTGACGGATGATAGATACGCATACAGTTGTGATTTTGGGGGGGAAAGATTGCGAATATAGAAAGAGGGGTTCTCCTACATGTTGGGTTTGGTTTCTTAACAAGAGATGAAGGGAATTTCGGGATGTTGAAACTGGAGAATAAATAATGGATATTCTGCGCCTCCTCGTCGTCAAGGACAATGAAACGAAAACAGAATGTTCATATACGTCCACTAGGCTCAAGGTCACGGTATCAAGCCCGTCGGTAAGAGTCTTTAGGTATGCTCTATTTCGTATCTTTTCGAACGACTCCGAGAAGCATAATTTAAGCGAATGGAGGAGTGTCAACCCCTTCTCTCTTTTTTCACTTCCAACCCACAAACATTTCACCAAACGACAGTACCACACCTTTCGGTAGCAAAATGAGTCCCTCACATAAATACTCGCTGCCTTCCCCCACAATTCGAAATTCTCCAATATGACCGCCCGACGAAGGACGCAATTTATACAAGTCAAAATGTGAAGACGTGAATTTTGGTGGTCTTCTCTAAGCGGTTATATCCGGCGACCAGCTCCGCATGATCATCATCGCTATCGACATCTGAATGGGGTCAAGGGTTGAAAATAATTCTCTTAAATGTGCCAAAAGGACTGCAATCCGGTGGCATCAGTGCAAGGAATGAACTGTACGTTGAGTTCGGTATATATAGTTGGTCTAATTGAAGCTTACCTTCTTCTAAATTCCAGACAGGTGGTAAGTGATTCCGAGCAAGACTCGCTCTCATGCGGTAAGTAGGTCCGCTGAAACAGGGATATCTTGTAGAACTCCTTGCTTCCTTTTGATAGAAAGGCTAGCCAGGTTTGACGATGGCAACCATTTCATGAATTTCATGAGAGGATTGGCATGTAAGCTTGACGGAAATTGGGGTTTTGCAAGAGAATAAAATAAGTGTATTGATGATGACAACATATTGAGCTTATTACTGTTTTCTCACACAACCTATCCATCTCATCATGATTTCAAAGATCTCCACACCTTTGTACACCCCAGACCCACACCAGCTGTACTTCACGCATGCCATGGGAGCCGTAACGGAAGAAACGACGATTTCACCCTCCAGATGACCAAGAAACATCCTTTATACCGCGCGGCCAGTAACGCAACAAGAAGAGCGAGTAAGAGGATTGCTACTTTTTCATGAAATCTTATGATTTATCCAACGACACCTTAATCAACGTGTACGGAGACCTTTCAATGTATCGTAAACTTCCATGCCAATGACAGTAAAGCTATTTTCGACAACAACCCAATGGAGATTTTGCGAAATCCTCCGGTTATTATAATCGAATAGAAAACTTCGTTCTATCAGCTTGATTTTCGCGATCCACTCCAAAATTAGTGAATTACCATGTTCAGAAGAAGAATAAAATTACGTGAAAGGCGCATGCTCCTCCTATATCCAGGTGTTACAGTGTGCTTTCACATTTACATCCTTCTGACAGTTTTTTATAGAGCGATATTGCATGCTCCTGAGAACTTCTTTTAAACCAACCAGAGAAGACAACAAATAAAAGACCAAGAAGTTTAAAAAAGAAAGGAAGGAAGGACTGGTTGAACTTGAAAAAACTAGCCGTTCAAAAAGAAATTTCCTATCATGGCTTCACTAAACATCCTATCTACCGTTTAAGTTTTAAATAGCACCACCCCAGCTACATCTCTACTGGATACACTGCGTCAATTTGTGGTTACCGCATATACTGTCCACTTGTCCAAAAGTATGAAGTTAAAATATTGAGACTGTTCCCTTCTACATTTTGCAAGTGATTGATTTGCATATGTTCCATGTGACCAACCCCCCCTTTTTATGGAACATAAGGTAACTCTCTACTATCTTCTACAAACTCGCAAGCCAATGACAGCAGACCTCTTTTCAGTGGCAAAACTTATGCTTTCGCGCTGATACAGTATTGGCATGACACCACATATTCCTCCTTTCTATCCAAAGCATGCAGTCCTTCAATTGATTCATTATGGGGTCTGAGTTGCAGTTTTCGATGAACACTTGATCTTCTGCCTTAGTATTGCGTACCTGCGTTGCCTATTAAGTTTGAAGTCAGTGTATTAATGCTCAAATAATTCAATTTCTTGCTCTAGAGTCTAGCCTTTCTTACCATGTACGCAATCAGAAAAGAAAAGGTAGATTCAGACTTAAATGAAGCTCCCATGTGATGATCGAGATGGCTTGCCACAATGTAATTTGATCTCAAAATTCTATCGTGGCCGTCCTTTGATGTAAGATGAGCTTGCTACTCGCCAAATCAACGCCAATATATCATCAACACCAAGCAAAAAACAGGTCTTAAAACACCCCATTACGAGTAACACTCGCACCGTGCACTACTTTTCGTTGAATCTCACTTTCTCCAACGAATGTTTTGCGATACAAAGGCTTCAATTCAAGATCCAGCTATCCCTTCAAGTCTCAATCTTCTCTTATATGCATCAACAGCTCCAGCTCAAATTAATGGGCCAAAATCTAAACAAAACTGTGACAGTCCGGAAGCGAAAGAGAGGGATATTCATTTCGCTCTGGCACTCGTACTATAATCAATTAGAGATAAAATAAGTCTTAAGCTTTACACTTAAAGGCCGAGAAAAGAACTGCAATTGGGCGCAAAACATCACAAATAGCGCTCCCAAATATGCTGGTTGTGAGGAAAACCGATTTGATGTTATCTAGACACTGGCTGTTTAGATCACAGTATTAGTTATGACTCGGCCGACCGGAGTACGCACAGAGAAGTGTCTTCGCTTCCTTCTGTCCCGTCGCAAACTTTTGCACCAACGACAGTAGAACCTTTCTCGACAGCAACCAAAACCAAGCTGATCTTCTACACTTACATCAAACTTCAGCTTACGCTCTCATTCAACTTACAATACTTATTATACTATACCGAACATTCTCACCCATTGCAATTCAGTAAACATCTTAGCTGAAATCCGAGCAAGCCCACTCGTGGATTCCAATAGAGGGCATATGCAATGGATGCACACCTTCTCCCAATCCTCGAGATTCGTTGAATTTATATAGCCGGCACCCCATTCCCTCAGAAACACTAGCTTCGAATCTGGTCTCCATTCCTCGCTTAATATTTACCCCCTACTCTCTTCAACCCACTAACATACTGCCATAAACCCATCAGACAATCTATAACACCTCCACACTCACGTAAAAGTCCCCTATCTAAACACCTAATCGTAGACCATAGAACGAAAGCTTCTAACTTATCAAACCAAGCATTCCAAAAAAAAAGCGTCAGAAAGTACCCCAGTATCTCTCATTAACTGGACTCTTATCTCTAGAAACCTCTAAACTTCGCCATGTGAAATACCGATAATAACCACAACTGTATGGTATACCTTTTAGTACATGTCGAAAATTTCCTCAAGGACCCTAACAACGCTGCAGGTTTCTGTCTAATCCTATTAGTAATACAGAGTTAGACATAGCAAGGAAAAGGTTGCAACTACAGTAAGATAAGTGGCCCTTGATTTCACTACTGTACAATCCCCTTTTTGTTGATTATGGAAAATGACAGTGAAGTCCTTTTCGGCAGCAACACCACCTAAGTACCCACCTCCACTATTATCCAATCTCCTTCTCACTTGAATCACTCCAATCTTTCCCACGCGCGCAGAACCACTATATATAACCCCATAGCACAACCTAGCAAGATTCGACTCCTCGCTCGAAGCTAGACCCCCCACTGGCCGACATCATGCAGAGCGCTCCGTCTTTGATGATAGTAAAAGGGTCTCGTCGGGGGTTTTGCGCGTCGCAATGGACCTGATTAGGCCGCCTATATTGAGGGACACCTAGGATGCGGAATTGATTAGGGGGGTGGGGAGATTGTCCCTGGACTACAGTGCAATGCATTAAAGAAAAGAAGAAGGAAGAGTAGTTTGTTGGATCTGAAGCGAGCTTAAAGTAACGTTTTATATTAAGGTAACACATCAGGACCACCAAAGGCTCTCTATGCACCATACTACTCTCAGATAGAAGTTGGTAGCATGCGCTAATGTACAGATAATACTGTACAGTAAAAATAGCAACGCTGAGGGTATCGCAAATACAATGCCCATGACTATGATCAAACGCCAATCCTTCCAGTTGTACAATCCCAAAAGCCCACCAAAACGCCTTAGCCAATGCAAAATACCACCCTTCTCAATGTCCTGAGCCAAGTAACAGACGCTTGTTCTTCTTGATCAAGACCTGTAATTTCTTCTCAATCGTTTCCGCTTCCTTTCTCGCTACCTGCATCGCCGTCTCAGCCTCCGGAAGACTCAGTAGAGAAACATTTCCTAGCGGGCGGCCACTATCCACGTCTCTTCCAACGGCAAAATGTGCAGTCATCCCCTCCAGACCTGTCGCCAAAATACCTTCTTGACTTGGTCCACCCTCGGCATGACTGCTGCTAGCCCGAGGTCCTGCTGGATCATTATCCCACGTTGGGAAGCTCAGAGGATCAGTCGATCGTAGCATCTCCGCATCCAAGGCATTGGCATTCAAAGCTTTCTCCAACTGCGAATTTGTTGAGAGCGAAGGAAGAACGTATTGGTTGATGTAGCTCAGGGCCTCGTCGCGCTGGATTTTGCTCACTGGGTCAAGTGTCACGCCGCTACCATGTGGAGGTGGAAAGAACGAGGGTGGGCCATTTGGTACTGCGCGGCCTCCGATCAAGGTGAAGCCACTGCTGGCGTGGTGCTTTGTCGAGACGAAGGCAGCTGGACCAGCTTCATCGGCGAGGATGTCTTGCAATTCCAGATAGCGATCCTCCTCATCTGGGGAAAGATAGCGCACATAGTCGCCGTTGGGAGTGAGCATGGTGGGATGCGGCGTGCCTTGATTCTTGTGGACGGGGAGCCCAGCATTCAGTGTAGACCGGTCTTCTGGCGTGATGGTCAATTTCTGGAGCGCGCCTGGGGGATCCATCTCTGCCGTGGCGGGGAATCTCGCAGAACTGATGAGCGTCCGGAAGAAGGCGAGGTTTTGAGCATCTCGGATTTCCCCAGATGCAACGAGAGATTGAAGGACCATTGCGGGAGTGGGCACGGCCGGCGGCTTAGTCACCAGGTCCGCTACTGGAAGGGGCTCCTCTTCGACCTCAACCTCCGCCTCCAGAGTTGGGGTTGGAGGTTGAGCCTGGTAGTTCTTGCCTTTATTCTTGCCCTTTTTGCCCGGTCTTGTCGTCACTTCATACTCCGACTCAATTGCACTCTGCTGTTTCGCTTTCTCTGGTGCCTTTGCACTGGCTTTGGTGCTGGGCTCCTCAGGGACCGCCGCTTCGATGGGCCCTGGAGATGGAGGACGACTGACAGCCGGTGTTGATCCTCCAGCAGCACTGTGAACGCTATGTTTGTCTTTTTGCTGCTTCCTCTTTCGGCCCATAATGGGTGCGATCTCGTCTGGCTCTGCCTTGGCTTTTTCTGCAGCCGCAGCGGCTGCTTCGGCCTCGGATTTTTCCTTCTCCTTTTGGCGATTTTTCTTCAGCTGACTCTTGGTCTGCGCACGCACAGGAGCTGATCCAATTCTGGTCGGCCGAGGTGAGCTGGCTCTGGATACAGAGGCTGAGGTGACTGAAGCGTTATCTGATATGGCCTCACTAGTGGGCGTACCGGGACGTTCATGCCGGGAGATTGATACCATGCTCACCTGCCGAGCTGGCGGTAAAATCGGTGCGAATGCTGATGTCGATGAAGACGGAGTTGCACTTCCAATTGTAGGCGTTTCTGACTTTGAAGGGACGACTCTCACAGTCTTTGGCGCACTTCGAGTCAAAGGAGACTGCATAGAGGCCGCCAATGGAGTACTGGGAGGCAGTGGAGGGAACGCTGTAGAACCAGCCGCAGCTTTGCTAGGCGTATCAGACGTAGCAGCTATCTTGAGAGCGGGCTTCTTGCTCGAGGGTACTGAGATGTTGAGAATTCCTGGTTGAGCACGCCTCTCATTCTTAGGAGCAGTGGGAGTCGTTGTGGCTGATACAGGAGCAGTTGAAATCTCTGCTTTCTTACTCTTGGTCGTGGACGCTGGAGGCTTCGAAGCGACTTGGGATTTGCTTGGGACAGGCGTTACAGGAGCCTTGGATTTTCCGGCATCTAGAGCAGGGAAATCCTCAGCCTGCAAAGGCTGAGAAGATTGTGCTAAGATAGTCTTCGAAAGACCCGTATTAGTGGCGAGTGCCTTCACATCTTGCTTCGCCTGAGAAGTCGAAACCTCGACAGCTGGCTTCGGTGAACTCTCTAGGATTGAGATATTTTGGGATAGTGGAGTAGCAGTCCTTGGAATAAAAGAAGATTTGCGGGAGGGCGTGAACGGTGCAGAGGTAGGAACGATTCGCGATGGCGCTTTAATGACTGCATCTTGAATAGATTGAATAGGAGGTTGAGGATGTGCGTGTGGAAGCCCGAAGCCAGGAGGTACAGATGGCGTCGAAGATCGGGATCCAATAAAATCAAAACTATTCATTAGGGGTGGGCCAAAATCATCGGCAGTGCTGTCAGCCACCAAGGCATCAACAGACAAGGTCGCCTCATCGAGAGAGGGAAGTCCTTGATCATCTGAATAAAGACTCGTCAGCAATCGACCTTACATAGTACAAGAAACGGTTCATCAGGAAGGGCGAACGCTTTGGACAGAGATCATCCGCAAACTAGACTTCAAGATATCATCACATGGCAGACTCATCATCGTCTTCGAACCAGATGCTACTGATGGCACAAATGTGTGAGAATGCTGCTATATTGACCAGCCACATTTTGGCATAGGGTCGGGGACTTTAACGTACATGAAAAGCGATCCGGATGAAGACGATGATGAGTTTCCCGATGCGACTGCTGTTCGCTCTGCCAGAGTGATGTTGCTCCCCAGAAAAAGATCAAAAAACATTAAAGCAGCACTAATGAGATCCCCTCATTTTTCCAACCGCAAATGACGCCGGGAAACCTAAGCTTCCACCTTGGAGCTCTCCTATGCTCGCTAAAACAAATATGCTGACCAAGCAAGATGCAACGCCTTGGTAGGTCTGCCAACGCCGCCCGCAAATGAAATGAATATCTACAATGCCCCAGTGCTGTAACGCCCTCGTCCAAGTCTACCATCGGGCGAAACCCCCACCATACATCATATTCTGGTTGTACCCACCTTGAGTCTGTCCACCAAACAGTCCCTGTCCGACTCCGGCATTGCTCTGTTGCTGGTGCTGCATTCTTGCCTGCAAGATACTTGGGTCCGCAAGATCAACTAGGCCACCTCCCCCAGAGGAGGAAGTGTTAGCATGTCTGTGCTTCTTTCCCTTCTTCTTCTGCTTTTGACCAAAGTCATGGAATGCTCCAGTGGAAGGACCATAGAGCGATGCCAGAAGGCCCGAAGGAGGAGCTGGGGTGGAAGAGGCAGATGGGTACTGGTGAAGAAAAGAAGGAAACATTAACTCACGCTTGCCTGTATCATGTGGCTGCCCGGCGCCCACTTGCCCACGAACTCGAAGCATATCCCGCAGCATATTCTCACTGCTGTTATCCTTTTGAACGAAGCTTGAACTACCCATAGATCCACCAAATGCATGATTTTGACCAAACATACCACCAATAGGGGGTGTGCCAGTTGACTTTAATCCTGGTGGTGGTCCTTGTATCGAGGAACCATAAAATTGATTTCCAGCTTGAGCATGGTTGGATGGCATCATAGAAGATTGCTGCGCCATTAGCTTGGGGTTGGCTGAAGGCTTGATAGAAGATGCTGCAGATCCGTTGTCGCCGGTGAAGTTATATCGTGATGACTGCCTATTATGCCCTTGTTGTTGGAAGAGTCCCGAGCTTTGGCTGATTTGACCTCCGATCCCAGGAGAGTACTGGTCCATGAAACTTGATTGCCCTTGATTGCCGTTCAATATAAGCAATTGCTGTTGCTGTTGAGGAGTCAAGGTCCGGCCGTTAATCGAGCTCAGGTTACCAATGTTCCGAGAGAAGCCAGGTCCAACGGGGCCATTATTCGTTCGCTGGATCGGAAGCTGGGCGCTGGGTCGTCTCTGAAATCCTTGGGGCATCTCGCGCCCATTGTCTCGATCTTCAGGCTCACCACCAAGCTGAAAACTACCGCTCTCTGGTTCTTCCTCTTCTACAGGCTCTGCCACTGACCCTAAATCATCCTGTGATTCCTGTTCAATTCGAAGCCTGGCCTCCTCCTGCTGCTTTCTGGCTCTGCGCTTTTCTCCGCCATTACTGTCGAATAAAGGTGGGAATGTTGCGGTAGGATCCGATGGTGAAGTTGCATTGAGAAAGCTGATAGGATGCGAGTTTATTTGTTCAAGTAAAGCCTTTAGTATTGGATCCCTATCTGGTGGAGGTGGCCCAGCAGGCGAGGCAGCATCTGTGACCGGCGACGATTGAACCTCTTGTTCAGTTTTGATTGGGGCAGGCGCTGAAGGCTCATCAACAACCTCAGCTGTAGCAGGCATGACTTGTGAAACAGCTGGACTTGAGGTAGCCCCACTAGTCGCATGGCTTCCTCTCCGGCTTCGTTGTTGTACCCCTCGGTTTGCCCAATTAGCAGAGGATGGTAGGGCTGGGCCGTCATCATTTTCGGACCCTTCCTTGCTTAGTTCTCTAGTCATAGGTTGCGTTGCAGCTGCGATCGGCTGGCTCTGTTGTATCGGTGCTTGCATTTGCGCTGTTTGTCGAGACGAGGATGCCGTTGCGGGTAATGGGCGTTGTGTGTTGACGCTATTTAACGAAGATAAATCTTGTCGGGAATAGCTATCGTCATTGTCGCCATCTTCATGAAGAAACATGCATGCTTTGTTGGTACAAATCTCGCCCCGAAGATAGGCAGAACAGTATTTTGTAGTCCCAAGTTGCGCTCGTAGAATTCGATCACCGTTCTGAGATCCGTTGACAGCAGCGATGCATTTCGCAGCATCTTCTTTTCGGGCAAAGGTAACGTAGACCCCCAAGCCCTGAGAGTTGTGCGGATCTCCATTCTTCGATTTACTAACGACGATCTTGATGATTTTGCCATATTGTCCAAAGTATTCGTCTCCGCGAAGCGTTTGAAGGATCTCAGCTTCTCTAATGCCAGGGCTTAGACCCACAACGTAGACCAGATTTTTCTGGACAACTCGAAGACCGGATAGATGCTTTCGGTTTAGGTTTTCGACTTCGCGTTTCTGTGCCTCTTTCTGTCGTTGTTCGGCCTTTTTCTTTGCATTCTTTTGAACATTCGCCCTAAATTGCGCTTGCCTATCGCCAGATAAGTATTGAGCAACTACTAGTCAAGGGACGTGGCACTCACTCCTCAGGTGATACTACTTTCCATTCTATTGTCTTTTCATCGTATGGTCTTCGGCAGGCTGGACATAAGCCATTCATATTCGTCTTGATATTGTTGAAACAGAACTGGCATATCTGTGGCAAGGGCAAACGTCAGCTATTTCGGAGGATACAGTTAGACAGGGCAAAGAGAACATGATCTTACCTGGTATCCGCAAGGACATGGCCGGAAGTTCTTGTCTGAAAGATCGAACTCTTCAACGCAAAGGGGGCTGTACTAGCGTTAGATGGATATGCTCAAAAGGCCAGCAGTGCTGATGCCCGGGGCTCTGGAGGGCTAGGAACTCGTACCAGGAATCATCTTCATCGTCGATGAAGCTGTCTTGGGGCGCCATCGTTCCTATTCTGGGTTGTCTTGGTCTGGCCTTGGTCTATGTTTGTGACGTTGCGAAGTAATGTCGTGAAGATTGCTTCTGGCGCGCTGGAGAACGGTCGGCAGCGCGTCAACAAAATGTTGCAAGAATGAGCGCTCGAGGAAGGTGTAGTTTGTTGGAGATTGCCGTCGCGTGGGCACAAAGTAGAGTGTGGTTGTAGGTGTAACTGTGCGATGAGATGATGGAATTAAAGGTTACGAAGAGTCGAGAGTTCCTTGCCGGAAGTTGAGCGAGTGTTCGTTCCTTAGGCTGACAGGCTATGGTCATTAGTCAGCAAGAACCGGGACCAATGAGATCGTGTTTCCCCCCGCTGCCAATCAGGGAGCGCGATCTTGAAACCGCGAACTCGAACTCAAGAAGGACTCCGAACCAAGGTCAAGGCGCTTTTGATTGAGATGTACCAGGAGGGACACGTCTGGGATTGACAATTCCAGAATGTTTTCTTCTTCGAATGGCAGCAAGAAACCGGCGCAACAGGTTAGTATTGCCCCTCTTGCTCTTGTGCCCTTGGTCTTCGGCAACACAACTGACGCTCGTTTCTATGCGCAGGAGATGGTCCAGGTTGGTCAGTTATACCCCTCCACCGACGTGTCCCAACAGCCACACACTATTCTGCCTTTTTCTGGTCCTGCTGAAGCCTGAATGAATGACACTGACGTCTGCGAATGAATACAGAGAGAACCGAGTACGTCTTCCAAGAACTGGGCGAGGGCCATTCCCCAAGGCCCTAGGGGGAGAGAGGTAACGGGAATGCGAGAAGAGCAGTACATTGACCGGCCACTAGTTCAGCATCTCCTTTCTGGCGGGCGCGAAGTTCAGAAAAACGTCGAGACTCCTCCCCAAAGAACCCCGCGCGAGAGCCTGGAATGGTCGTAGGAGCTGCTTATTCCCACGCAGACATCCTGAAGGTCGACGGCTTGTACGTTTAACCCCGTCATTTATGTTTCATACGATGCTCATATTTGGCTTGAAGATCACTATCCTCGAGCTCGCGACCTCGAACGCCGCCTTCGTCCTCGTATAATAAGACGCGTAGCGATACCCCGCCTCTGAACAGGGGAAGTTCTGGCCGTGCCTCTCCTCCTCGAAGAACCTACACGGATTTTTTATCACACACGAATAATGATTGGGATGCGCAAGGCGACGACGATGACGAATATGGTTATGATAATGACGATGGAGATGATTTTGGGCTACCGAGTATATCTAGCATGAAAAGGAAAACAAAAAAGACGCCGAATGACAAAAGTACGGGTCCTGGTGGTAGCTTTACGCCTTTTGGGCATGGCTTGGAGGGAGGTTATGGTGGCTTTGGTCCTCGTCGCCTGTCGAACAGTGCCGACATTGCCATTGAGAGACCAACACCAAGTTATCCAGTAGCGAAGAAGAGCGAAGGAAAAATCCTCAGACCTCAATATAAAGAGATTCTCAGGGACCCTGCGAACTCGCTACATCTAATCAACCACCCTCCGATACCTTCAGGCGCAACTACTAAAGACGTCGACGTCCATTCTGCTCGAATAACTCGCATCAATAAGTTTAAGAGAATTTTACAAGCCACTTCGATATCTCTGACAGAGTTAAGGGCTGCTGCATGGTCTGGTGTTCCTGAAGAAGTAAGGGCGATGACTTGGCAACTGCTCCTTGGATATCTACCGACAAGTAGTGAACGCCGTGTTGGTACTCTTGAAAGAAAACGAAAAGAATACCTTGATGGCGTAAGACAGGCTTTTGAAAGACCTGGCAACACCTCTACTCCAACAGGCAAAATCAGAGGCTTGGACGAGGCAGTATGGCATCAGATCAGTATAGATGTCCCTCGAACCAATCCCCATCTGGAACTTTATGGTTATGAGGCTACCCAACGCTCGTTGGAAAGAATTCTGTATGTTTGGGCTGTACGGCATCCAGCAAGTGGGTACGTTCAAGGTATCAACGATCTTGTGACGCCATTTTGGCAGGTATTCCTTGCAAGCTATATCACAGATTCGGACGTGGAAAGTGGCATGGACCCTGGCCAATTACCGAAGCCTGTATTGGATGCTGTTGAAGCAGATACCTTTTGGTGTCTAACGAAGCTTCTGGATGGTATTCAGGATAATTACATTTTTGCACAGCCAGGAATACAGCGCCAGGTTGCAGCTCTTCACGATCTTACGGCCCGTATTGACCAGGCTCTTGCCAAGCACCTTGAGCAAGAAGGAGTTGAGTTTATCCAATTTAGTTTTCGATGGATGAATTGTCTGCTCATGCGAGAGATAAGTGTCCAAAACACTATAAGAATGTGGGATACTTATATGGTTAGCCATCCGCACCTAAATACTGTTCTACTGCTAATTGTATGTGCATAGGCTGAAGAGCAAGGCTTTTCCGAATTCCATCTCTACGTCTGTGTCGCATTTCTCGTCAAGTGGTCCGAAAAATTACGCAAGATGGATTTTCAAGAAGTAATGATGTTTCTACAAGCCCTTCCCACGCGGGACTGGAACGAAAAAGATATCGAGCTTTTACTGAGCGAAGCGTTCATTTGGCAGTCGCTTTTTAAGGGGTCAGCTTCACATTTACGCGGTGGCTCTGATAAGACCCCTTCAAATACCGCTACAGGAACTTGAAAGGTGGCTGAATTCGAAAATACCACAATATAGAATTTACTAACAGAGAAAGAGGCTGAGCTGCTTACCTACTGCGGAAGCCCAAAATCTCAATCAACCCGAGCACTGACGACCGTAGTCCCAAGGACCCGCGCCAAAAATATAATTTGGATGCTCATGAGGTCAGGATGTGGAGTGATGCCAACCTGCATACGATAGGTGGCATAGTTTGTAGAGTAAATGAATGGCGCGTCGCCAAAACTATATAGTGGCCCGTCACATTCAATGAGAACGCATTATTCCGAAGAGAAACCCCTCCAAGTTAATGCGCATTTCCATTTTTGTACTGTACATTACATTGCCAGTTGTTTCCTGTCCCACGTACGACCAGCCCAATTCAGACCATACATGCTGCCCCATGGTACCGGTATCCTATTAACGCCCTGTTATACTTTTTTCATCAACCCATAAAGCCGCAGATTTGCCTCACCCTTTCCACCGTCATCACAAGTCCCCCTACTCGGCTATTTCCTCAACTTTAGCTTTCTTAGTCTCCACCTCGGGCTCCTCCTCGGCCTTGCGTTTTCCATTCGCGCCATTAGCATTTACACTTGCCTCGGGTGTTCCTTCGGCGGCCTTGCTATCCTTCTCATCCTTCTTGCGCCGTACCAGTCCTGTCAGATCATTGGCAGTTTTCTTGGCTTCCTCGATTCTGGCGTTTGCTTCGGCGGGGCTCTCGCCAAGCGCTGTACCGAGGACACCACCCATTGCATTGCCACCACCCATACCAAGCGTTGCTTTGATGCCGTTAACGTCTACTGCTGGTGCCTTTAATTCGGCAAGCTGTGATTGATTGTTAGAATTGAAAATCATGAGGTGTGAAGTGGTGGGAAAAGCGTAAGGGATAGGGCCAACTCACTCTGCCTTCCATATCGGCTACGATCTCCTTGACATCGGCAATTTGTGCTCGGGTGACTTCGTTGTCATCTGGTGAAGAGCATGATGCTAATTCGACTTCCTTCGCTTGTAGCTTTAAATTTGTGCTATCAATTGCAGCTTGTAAGTGTTGGACAGCCTCGTCCCTAAGAGCTTGACCATCCTCAACCTCAGTATCCGCTGCAGTTGCATCCTCGCCCTCTTTCTTCTCACTTGTGTTCGAAGCAAATTCCAATGCTAGTGACAGCTTGAAATGGGCTTCAGCGATGATCTCAGACTCTTGTGGATATAGCTCCTTCTTGTAGGTTAACGCAGATTTGAAGTCGGCCACTGCTGCTGGGAAACTAGAAGGATTTAGTAGGGCACTTATGGTGGAATTGAGAGTAAATACCTCTCGTTCTCGAGGGAAATTTCGGCAAGGATATCATGAGTGTCGGCAAGGCGTTCGTTTAGGTGTTTTGTCATGGCCGAATCTCCGCTTCCCTTTCCCTTGTCTTCTCCCTCTTCTGGTTGCTCTAGTTTCTTCAGGAACAGCACCCGAGACAGATCCAAAACCTCGAATGCAGCCGCAAGATCATCCTCCTCTTCCTCCTCGTCGCCTTCTGCCTCTTCGGCCTAGAAAGTTGTCAGTGAATGCCGTGGTAGAAGATGGCAACAGACTTACCTCGGCATCCTCTCCATCAGAATCCTCAAAGTTCTCGTCGCCAGTGAATTGGAATAATGGCTTCTTTGCCTCGATAGCACCCTCAACCTTTGGACCACCAGCCTGTTCAGCGATAATACCAACTTTCTCTTCTGCAACTTTGTCACTCTCTGTCTTGGTTTCTTCCTCGGCAGCTTTCTTTGGTTTCGCGGAACCATTCGCCTTTTTCTTTTCACCTGAAGCTCTTCCACCTAAAACATCACTTTTGCTCTGGCCAACTTTGAAGAGGGAGCGACCGTAGAGGAATAGAATCTCGGCATTGTCGGGTGACATTTCGCCATTGAGTTCAGCTTGGAGCTCCGTTGCTCGCGAGTAGAGCTCGGCAGCGTCCTCGTAATTCTTGTGCGCATATTGCGCTGTGCCTTTGGCGCAAAGGTCTGCGAGCGATACTTTGACTGAATTGAAAACTTCGATCGCTGCGGACGACGATTCCTCGGATTGCGCGACGGGTGGTTCGACTTGCTCGAGCTGTTCGGCGTGTTCTGCCATTGTTGGATCGTCGCGAAGGTATCGGGGTTGGATTGAAAGATTGATTGACTTTGATTGGAATAGGTGATGAACGTAAATTGATGAAATGGAGAATTTGGATGAGCTTTCTCCCTTTGACGGTGGCAGTTCTTGTTTGCGACAGACAAACTAGGTTGAATAGAAGTGACGGAGCGATCCCTGCCATCGCGCGAACCTTGCGCTTTCGAAAAAGCACTCAACGCAACGCGCTCGAACGCGTCTTCCAAAGTCATGCCCCTCGACTTCGAGAATACAACTTTCACGCCCGCAACAATTAAATCATGAGTAAATCGCTGCCTGCCGGAAAGCCTCGTACGGCTGCTATTTTCAAATTACCAGAGACTCCTGCTTCGAACAATCCAATTCCATCTTCGAGCCCCGCGTTCGCAACACCGGCGCATCCTATACGACCGTTCAATGCAGCAGCTGCTGCCCCCAAAGCTAGCATCCTCCCCATTCTCCTTCCCCCAGCAACACTAAGACCACTCGCCTTTCGAACATTCACGAAGAAGCACAGCTTGACTCTCACATCCTCGGCGCTTCAAGTAATTGCTACATTTATCGGGAGACACTGTGGGACAGGATGGCGAGAAGAAGGATTGGCGGAGAAGGTTCTGGAGGAGGTGGCTAAGAGCTGGAAGGCTAGGAGTGGAGGAGTGATTGTGGATGGAGAAAAAGGCGAATTGAAAGATATACTGAAGAATTTGGAGGGGAGTATGATTGGTGGGAGGGTGGTGGCGTCTAGGGAATTGAGCCGACAAAACAGTCTTGTTCTTGGATCTTCACAGAATGGCGAGGTATCACATACACGATTGGGTCTTCGGCCACATTTGATGGCAAGAGAGGACAGCCAATCGAGTTTAGGAATGTCGAATTTGGAGGTAGAGGATGAAGAGGAGGATGATGGGTTGAGAGATCCTAGAAAGTGGCTCAAGGTCATAGATGCGTTTGAACAACCACGATTAATTTACAATGTTGGCAAGAAACACTTTGATAGGTTTGTCACAAGTCATAATTTAACGCAAACAAAACTAATCATATCTCAGAGACCCATCAAAACCATCACTACTTCCACAACCATCCCATAAAACACAAGTTTTCAGGAATCGATATAATCTCATCCACCAAAGGCTTCTAAGAAATGAATCTTTCCAAGCCCCATCTTTTGAAACGAGCAAAGCCTCCCTTCGCCGTTCCTCATCAAATCTTGCTACCGCTCAACAATCTTACAAACTAACTCCTATTGCGAATCTACTGGGCCGGAATGGGAGTACCCATATGCTTTTAGGTCTTCTCACCATATCACCAACCGGAACTTTAGCAATCAACGACCTTACAGGAAGCATCGCCTTGGATCTCACGCACGCGAAACCCATTCCCGAGGATGGGGCTTGGTTTGCTCCAGGAATGATTGTCCTTGTAGACGGAACCTACGAAGAAGATGACAACCACGCAGGGGGTCTCGGCGGTAGTGGAGGAATAGGAGGCACGATCGGTGGTAAATTCATCGGTTTCTTTATCGGTGGTCCTCCCTGTGAAAGAAGGAAAACGACATTAGGTCTGAGCGGGCAAAACGGTGATGGAGACATCACAGCCGGCGGTGGATTCGGCTGGGTTGACTTCCTAGGAGTGGGAAGTGAACGAGCAGTCGGCTCAAAAATGCGAAAAATAGAGCAGCGTTTGCTCCCAGCACCCTCAGATGAAGATGACATAGGGGGCCGAGGACGCATGGTAGTAATAGGCGAAGTCAACCTCGACCAACCCAACACTCTTCAAGCCCTCAAGAAACTCCTCGGTCTCTACGCTACCGAAGCAGAGGAAGATACACCCATGACCTTCATCCTCCTGGGCAACTTCGTCCAGCATGCCGTCATGGCACGCGGCGGATCTGGAGGCAGTATCGAATACAAAGAATACTTTGACTCTCTCGCCTCTGTCCTCTCAGACTACCCAACGCTTCTCCAAGCCGCGACATTCATCTTCGTGCCAGGAGATAACGACGGATGGGCCTCGTCCTTTTCCGGCGGCGCCGCAACTGTGCTTCCACGCAAAGGAATCCCAGATGTATTTACATCAAGGATTAAACGTGCTTTTGCGACGGCCAATGCGGAAGCAGAGAAGGAGAAAGGGACGAAGACAGATGGCGAAGCGATCTGGACTAGCAATCCGTCTCGCCTCTCACTTTTCGGCTCAACCCACGAGATTCTACTTTTCCGAGACGACATGACAAGTCGACTTCGCCGAACCGCCATTAAATTCGCATCTTCGAAACCAGAAACAGACGACGAAGACGTAGAAATGGTAAACACGCCACCAGCACAAGCAACCCCAGAACCAGAATCAGAAGCAAATCCAGACACAGAAAATGTAGAAAAAGCAAACCAAGACGACGCAGATCCAGACCTCCACGCCTCCCGCAAACTCGTAAAAACAATCCTCGACCAAGGCTACCTAACACCCTTCCCCCTTACCACCCACCCGGTGCACTGGGACTACACATCTCCCCTACAAATCTATCCTCTGCCTACAGCCATGGTACTAGCAGACCCCGACGCCCCCGCCTTCTGCGTTACCTACGAGGGATGTCACGTTATGAATCCGGGCAGCGTGGTAGCGCCTGGTCGGAGAGGTGTGGCGAGATGGGTAGAGTATGATGTGCGGAGGAAGAACGGATCGGTTCGGGAGGTTTTGTTTTGAATCTTTGTGGGATTGGCAACTTGGAGAAAGCTCGGGCTGGCTGGCGTTTTTGGGTATGGGGGAGTTTGGGGATGGGTTGAGATGAGATGAGATGATGAGAGGAATAAGGCATTATACTCATTACACTATCACAAAGTCTCGATTAGGTAGTTGATATATGAAAATTATCTGTACGAACGGAAAGAATCACTATATATATCGCTCTATATACAATGCTTCCAACTCCCAGGTAATATTGATTTTCGAAGGGTTATTCTTGCTAGGTTACCCGGGGATTGCTTATACCCACAAACTTACCCGGAGACAATGCTTTCAACTATCAGATAACATTGATTTTCGAAAAATTATTCTCGCTAGATTACCCGGGGATCGCTTATACTCACAAAATTACCCGGAGACAACCTGATTTTCGAAGGCTTATTCTTGCTAGGTTACCCGGGGATTGCTTATACTCACAAAATTACCCGGAGATAACCCCTGATACCCCCGATTATTACATGTCCAGAATCTGCTCATGGAGAGAATCTGGGATGAGAAGACGGGCTGTGGCCTGGAGTTCTGAATTTTGCGTTCGTTTCAAGGGTTTGGGAGTCAAGAATGTTAGGCTGATGATTTGAGTGAGAAAAGGAGCAGGAGTTTGGCTATGATTGAGATGAGATGCGGTGGTATAGCCATTTACAAACATTGCACGACCTAAGGGATTGCATATCTAAAAGTTACTACCAATCTCTGATAAAGTCTCGATTGTGTGTTTGATTGATATATACAAATGACAAACCACTCAAAGAACCAATAAATATATCGCCCCTATGCAATGCTTCCCAACAACTCCCAGGTATTATGTATGCGTTTCTTTCTTTATTGCTCTTGTATCCATTCCCAATGCAATGACAGACCCATAAAGGTTCACCAACAACTCCCAAAACGAACGTTTATTGCAGCTTCAACAAATCTTCATCCATTGCGCCAAAAAGGTCCTCAATTTCCTTCTCAACCTTCTGAATCTCCTCGGCCAACTGCCCAGTAACCAGGGCATATGCATATAACAATTCATAATCTTCGTCCTTTGCCTCTACAATCGATGGGTCCTCCGAGCTGGCGACTAATTTTCGATACTGGAAGATCTTGGTGAGAAGGGCATCTCGTGGTTTTGCCGCGCTGGGGAGATCATCATTCATGGGGAATTCTAGCTTCAAAGAACTCGCAAGAACTTGTCGTTGTCAGTTATTTTTTTCAAACCACGTGTGCGTCGAGGCTTGCTTACCTTGAAATAAATGACTGATCCTAGTGCAGAGCTGAGCCCGCTCCTCGGTCGTATATTTCAGCAAAGATATTTCTCCCTTGCTTGGGATTGGATCTTTTTGTATGACCAAGTTCATGGCGTGGAAAGCATCCAGCATCTTATTCGTCGATTCCATGATTCGCCCATATGCTTTCAAAGGAAACGGGCCTCGTAATTCGAACTCACTTGACGCAGAACCCTTCAGGGCTTCTAGTCGTAAAACTGTACATCGTTAGACAGACTTTAACCTTTCGACAATCGAGCTGTTACTGACCATATTTCTGAAGAGTAAATTCTTCGCGGAGATTCATGTAGGAATGCGCAGACTCTCCGTTCAAAAGTGCTGAAAGTGGGTCTCTTTTCCAGATAAGGCCCATGCGCAACCAGAGCAGAGAAAGACCGTCTTTAAGCTTATGTCGAGCTGAAATAGGCCAAATAACTCGCGCGATAACCAAACCCCAGACAACTCCCGTAAGAACAGATACAACTCTATGCGAAGCAATTTCTATAATAGCCGGAGTTTTCCCTCCTTCATCATCGTCGTCGTTGCTCATCTGAACCGATAAGCTATATGCATAGAGAGCAGAAAGATTATAGGTAAGAATGGTAAATCGTCCCAAGGGTCCTTTTCCCTTAGCAGTTATAAGCCAGAAGCACGGCATACTGAAAAGCCATCCACAAAGCGCGAGAGCAAATGGGTTGCCTTGGCAAGCGACCCAGACGAGAGTAGCGGCTATAGCTCCAACGAAGGTACCTATAAAACGAGCATACCCGGTGGTGTTGGAAGCCCCTACGGTCATACTGCAAACAAGCATGAAAGAAACGAGACCCCACTCTCCTCGCCAGTGTCGATAAATCGGTCGGGTTTCAGGAATGAAAGCAAACATCGACCAGAGGGCAGCTCCTAAACCGACTTTTATAGCGAATCTTACTTTAGTGGTGTTAGCGATTACTTTCCAACGACCCACAAGAACAAATTGACTTACTGTCATCTCGCTCCAAAAATCGAACAGTAGCCAACAGACACCTATGATAGGCAGTCTTGACCGATTCTTTTCCTTCAACGTCCGGTTTCCAGGTTCCTGAGCGTCTCCTTTTGAAAGATAGGTCCGGCAGATTTTTGGGTAAAACCCTCTGAGGAGTTTGCTCGATGAGACCTTCTCGTTCTGGGTCTTCGGACTCTTTGGCATCGTCGTTGGTTTGGTCTTTCTGCCAAAATCGAAGCCACTTCCATGACCGTTTCTTTTTATTCTCCATTTCTTCCTTCAAGTCTTCAAGGATGGTCAAAAAACTCTGCGTCTCTTCGGCAAAAGACAGAAGTGAGAAACTGAAATGTCCACAGCTTGCAGCTACTTCCTCAAAATCGGCCTCGACACTTGCAGGGCGTTCGCGGTCCATATCCTTGGACATGTACAGTTCTTGAAGAGCCTCTGAACGAGCGCTGCTATACAGCTTGCTACATAAAAGTCAGTCAAACAGGCAGTTCGATGTTTCGATCAGCGATACTTACATAGCTTCAGTCAAACTGGTTTGGAAGTGTTCATTGATTGTAATGACATAGTCAGGCCCCGGTCCAAAAGGCAATTCATTGAGAATTTCTGATAGAGTGTACGCTAGAGACTTCATAGAGGGACCCAACTGCATGATGAAACGTGAGAAAATCTCAGACGGAGTCCGTGGTGCTCCTGGTGTAGATTTGCCAGTGGCTGTATCCGAGCTTTTCGTTCTCCCTATCTGGTGTAATGGCGTGGGGGCTTGTAAATGGTCCTCGGGTCCGCTGCCCTCTTCCGATGCTTCTTCGATAGATGTCAATACTGCAAAGCGATCCTGCCTTGCTGATGGTGATAGAGGTTGATCTGCTAGCATCTGTGGCAATAAGAAGTGATTCCAATTGGGGTTATTAGAGCCAGGGGGTAATTCTCGAAGTAATGCGAACTGGGTCATGGCAGCACTACGCAGTCCACCAATAGACTGAGAAAGCCGTTGCATACATCTTACGATATTAGACTCAATCTTGTACTGATCCTCCTTACCAAGGAAGTAATGCTCGAACCTAGCTTCCCTGAGATTTTTCTTCATCTGGGTAAAGAGAGACTTATACGCGCTCTGAGCCTTAACATAGTGAGTTGAACGCATGTCGGTCTCAGAGCCACTGAGGAAACCTCGCGTAATCATATTCAGCATAGCTGAAAGTGAGTCTGTTGTCTTGATCATGCCTTCCCGAAGCTCAGCGCGTGCTGAGACCGGCCAGATCAACATATTGACAGCAAAAGAGGCACTCAAGCCCATAATAACCATCTTCATGACTTGTATCACCTTGTCATTCGTGAATACTCCCACATGAACAGCATTCTCTTTTGTCAACACCGTGATTATGGCAATACTGGCCAGACTTGCCGCCACGTTCACCAACGGCATGCTGAATTTTTGCTTAAGCCAACCAACTAGACCCAAGCCTCCTCCACAAAATACGATTATAATGAGAGCGTAAGCAACGCTAATCATATCCAGTTGCGTTTCAAAAAAGACCGACGTCGCCATACTCGAGATGGAAATAAACGTAGCGTAGAAGAAGGCTGCTAGACCAAGAAGAGCCGCTTCTTCCATAGATCCAATAGACCTCCCCGGGTGGAAGTAGACGGTGATGGTAGCCACAATATGCTTCCCATCTTGGTGTCCCAAATAGTGCGCAACGGGCGGCAGGAAGGTCCCCATGCTCCCAATTAAATATGCCAACGAGCATTTGATGACTGTTTTTGCGACGGGCGTTTGAACCCATTGCCAGGCTTCTTTAATCGAGGTCCCCGTGTTGTCGACCGCCGTTCGAAATGTGCCAGCGCGCGAGTACGTCCGCCGCAAGGGCGGTGGCTGATTGTCAGCGCCATTTGCGTCGCCTGAGGTAGGACGGTGGAAGTTCGCGGGGTTTCGGAGAGTTATTTGACGTCGAACTCGTTCGCCCGTGGTGGGAAGAATAAAAGTTCCATTCCTCTCCTACATTCAGGGATCTCGTTAGCTATTGCTTCTGTGCACTCGAGGAGCAGAACTTCGCGCGACAAGGCTGGGATTGTACTCACAATGCGGGACCATCGCGAGGATCTCTGGGTCGAAGGTGGCACTAGGCCCTCTGAAGGCGCCGGAGAGCTCATTTCTGTCTTCGCATGTTTTGCTCTGGTGTGTCGTTGCTCAGTCTTCGTGAACGGTGGCAAGTGTTCAGACTTGGAGTTCTGCACCAACCCGCGTGCAACAGCAACGGCGTGGGCGTACCGAGTTCCTGGGGAAAGAGCATCCCTGTCAGCCCAGTCTTGGCACAGGAAGCTTATGTACCTCGCTGCCTGCGCGGTCCACATGATGCTACTGTCACCTCACATGCGCGATTTAATTAGCCTTCTCGTACTACGTACAACCTTTACATCTTGCATATATATTCCGGTAAACTTCAACTCAGTTTATTAATCTTTTGTAAACGACGAATGTGAAGACAAGCTACACGTTCTAAGTTTTATATGTTTTGTTTAAGCTGCGAGGATCCGGGGGTAGATCCATACCAGGTATCCTATTATAGACGAGAGCAAAATAAGCAGGGAGTCGTCTCCAAAGGTTACGTGGAGTCTTTGTTTTCGACTCGCTTATTTCCAAGGGGCACATGGTCACCCCTACAGAGAAACTAAGACATAGTGTGAATGATGAATGTGATATAAACTCCAACGTACCTGTTATCAAAAGTGGAAAGCTCACCAATTGAATTTGCTGGTATGTTTTTGCGCCTGGGAAACAAAACTTACCGCATTAATTGGTTTAGAGGGCCCCCCCCTCTCCCGTTTTTACCTTATTGTGCCAGGCCATTAAAGAGAATTGAGGGTTAATGGGAGAGTTTCTCCCGTGAACGAGCCTCTCCCGTAAACGAGACCTCTGTCATTTTGATCTCTAAACCAATTAATACGGTAGCTCGAGCTCCTACTTTTCGTTACTGAACGTTGCAGGTCATGAATCATGTTACTTCTACCAGAATATCTACTCCAGCCCCGATACGCTCCAAATTTTTAGAGCTGCATCCCCACCAGTGCTAGCAATCTTTTTGCCCCCGTCTACCCAGGTAACGCCGTTGACGCCATCCTTATGCGCGTTGGCAGCCTTAACCCTCTTTCCGGGGGCTGCAAGACTCCACACAAATACATTCGTATCCAGTCCGCCGCTAGCTGCGTGTGTTCCTTCTGAATTCCAAGCAATGCAAGTAACTCTAGCGGTATGGGCTGACCACCTATCAGTCTTAACGCCCCAAGATCCTGCATCGTAAACGACGATTTTGCCAGACGAAGTTCCTGCTGCTAAGAGATCGCCATTCGGCGAAAATGATAATGTCGTGATTTGTGAGCTTGTGTTTGTGAGCTTTTCTTTCTCAATAAGCTTGTGGCTTCCATCTACGGAATAAATATGAACCACATTGGCATCATCTCCGACTGCTACAGTAGTACCAGCCGCCGCAATAGAGGTCGGTGTAAAATCCTTAGTAGGCAGGTTTCCAACCAATTTGTCGTCGGAGAATATATCGACGCCTGAAGTTGTTGCAACAAATAATCGTCCATCTGCGGAAGCTATACCCTTTGGTTGGCCAGATAATTTTGAAGTCTCTCCAAGGAAAGTATTGCTTGAGGTATCCGCGGTCCTCAGAGTGTCATCCCAGCCAACGCTATAAGCTCTGCTATTTGTTGTTGCAAATGCCGAAACTTGGTTAGAATGCGTTTGTCCCTCAACTGCTGAACCAACACCAGATTGAGTATCCCAGGAACAGACTCTTCCTTCAAAACTGCCTGTCCAGAAGGTCTGGCCTTTGCTGCCCTCACTCGAGCCTAATGCAGTGATGCTTTTATTGTGTCCTTGAACAATTTTTGTAGGTGTTTGGCTCCCCTCGACGAGATAGTTAAGGTCTCCAGCAAGATTCAAACTGACCACCATACCATCGCTTCGTCCAGCTGGCCATACTACACCAACTTGGTGATCAGGAATACTGACATTGCCTTCGCCACCAAATCTCCATGTTTGCACGGCCTTTCCAGCTTCTACATCCCATAGCTTGACTGTCTGATCAGCGCTTGCTGTAACGAAGCGTTTCGAGTCCTTGGCCCAAGAAACTCCAAATATGCTTCCTTTATGCTCTCCCTCGCCAATCTGGGTTGTAGCCTCTCCGGTCTTGCCATCATAAAGTTGTATCTTGCGATCTGCACCAACGCTGACCAATGAATTTCCATCTGGAGAGAATCCTACACCGTAAAGGTAACCCTTGTGCAATCCTCCAAGTTTCGTGGCGAACTTGAATGGGGCACCATGTAAAAAGACCAAGCTATTGTCATCCGCACCAGTTGCAGCGCGTAGAGGTCGCTGCTGGCGGATCGAAACGCTGTTAATAATCGAAGAATGCCCGCTGATTTCGCCGACAGAGTTTCCACTGTCTGCGGTTATGCAGTGTCCAAATCGTTCGCGACCATCTCCAACTGCAATGATGCGGGCTGAGTCGCCGTCCCAGGCAATATCGTTGATCCGGCCAGAAATAATGTGATATTCGCCTGCCAATCATATAAGTTGTTATGCTTGTTTCGAAGTTTGGCTGCGAGTACCTTTCGTGTTTACGCCTTCAACGGCATCCCAGACCTTCACAGCTCCAGAAACATCACCAGAAGCTACATAGTAACCACTTGGACTGAATCGCGCGACAGTTGTTTGAGCGGTATGGTTGGTATATTGCTTGCTAATAGCGGGGTCGTCGAGGGAACGGAGAAAGATTGATTTGCCAGACTATAAAAATCAGTAGGATGTTTGAATAGGAGAGCTTGTAAACTACTCACAGCGTAAGCTATGCGCTCTCCTTTGGGGTCGGTGGAGAGCTGAGTTGGACGACCACGCTCTGTATTCGGCGAAGCTGCAAGTATTTTTTCGATTACGACGGACATGTTTGCCAATATCACAAATTCAAAATTTTGGTTGTTGTTGCGAGGTTGATGAGGGGTGCCTTCTCAAACAACACTGAGGCGAGGCTGAGCCCCCCGCTATTTTTGGGGTTCGGGTATTTATCGGCATAGAGCTCGCTACTTACCTGGATCAACTCTTGACTCCCCCTCCCGCTTTTGATCTTATTGTGCTAGACCATTATAGAGAATTTGAGATTATCGGGAGAATTTCTTACATGGACGAACCCTCTCCCGAAAATGAAGTCTCTGTTATTTTTATCCTTGTTGTGCCAGGGTATTTAAGAGAATAGACTCAAAGGAGGTCAAAATGGGAAGGGGTAGCGCTCTAACCTAACTAATACGGTAAGTAGAAACCATTTAAATGATATCTTCCTGTTTTATTCATTCTAGTTTCACTTAAAAGCAAGTGTTGAAAATATCGCATGGTAAATCTTGCCAGCAGCCAAAACCCAAGAAGTGAATTTGGATGATCATTGCTTCCAAAAGAACGACCTTATACTTACCATCTCCAAACTACAAACAACTCAACGTGCCAGCATATAAGTCCACACTATTTCACCATATTCATACCGTATTTGAGCATCAAAGCCCCCCCAAATACTCAGTTACGTCTGACAGGGTATTAATGCAGAGATTCAACTGATTCACCCAATCCATGTATGACCGCTGGTGTAAGCAAACCATACCTATCCGATGGCAATTCATTTGTCCCCCGTTCTCTATCCTCCCTTCTTCGAGTTGATTTTAGACTAAAATGACTGGAGTTCAGACGATACACCGAATCTTGTGAAACCGACTCGACAAAAAGTTTGAAAGAACGAAAATCCAAAGATATCGGGGATCAGATCTGTCAGAACTTAGGATGCTTTCTATCCTCCAATTTAGAATTTCTTGGAAAATTTGATAGTTGGAAATTCAAACCCGAAGATTGACAAGCAAGCCTGTACACTAGTAAGAGCTCATTTCCAAGTTAAATCGATCGAGTAACAGATCAGTCATAGATCTGTTCCTAGATCGTACATTTTGATTTTTTGCTATGTATGTATTTGGTATCACATCTTACTGAGCCTCCAGGGTATCGAGCCCCTCCCATGCGCCGTTTTTTGTACAACATGATGAGCCCAGCCCTAAAACGCCGTGCGCATGCAAGCAATGCAACCTTTGCAAAAACCAGAATGCCTAAACCAGCGCCAATGTCCCAAATTATACAACGTGGAACCAAATGCCATCTATGCTCCGATAGCTAGGCAAGAATCAAGAAGGGCGTCTAGATCAGCTTTATCTTCCCATTCGCCCCCTAGCCAGCCCGAGTCGCTGTCGCCATCGTGATGAACTCCGTTGACCTCATTAACACCATTAGTAACGTTCATTCCTCCCATTTCAATGTCGCCATCAAGTTCTTCCACAAAGCCAGTAGTATAACCTTCAGGATAAGAGTAGTCGTCCCAGGCCTCGAGCTCGCCTTCGCGGTAGCCAAAAAGAATTTGTTCCATAACAACAGGCATTTGACCTAGGCCGCAGTCGCCGAGCTCTAGAGCGGTTCGAACATCAGCCATCCCAAGAGCAGCTCGATCGCCAGCTGCTTTGGCTTCCATTGGTAATAGTCCACCTTTGTCTCTTTGAATCTCGCCGCGCAGCCATGCCTCCTCTTCCCTCTCAAGCTGAATTCGGTACTTGTACGTTTGGACCCAAGTAGCACCACCTCCCGTGCCAGCACTTCCAGCGGTACCGGGACCATTACTTCTCGTTTTGCTGAATATTGAGGAGAGTACTTCTTTCAAGAATGTTTCCGTGGCCACAGACATAAAATGAGCCGCATCAGGAACGTGTCCTGAGGTGAGTCCAACTTCATAGCAGATCGGCAGCATCCGAGATTCGATATTCTGCATATCTGGGAATTCGCCCGATTCCACAGCCAGGGTTTGGGCATATCTTTTCCGGATTTCGAGATCCCAGTCTAAAAAGCCAATTAGCATAAAATTGCACTTTACCAAGGGATTATGTTCGTACTTGTCTTGTTCAAGCCACCAGCACTAGCAGGAACAGGTTCTACTAGTCTGGCAGCTTTGGGGCGGCGATGTTCCCCAAACACATTTGCAAAAGCGTCCTGTGGATCAAACTATAGCACATTCGTTAGTATACGTCTGCCAACGGACAATGTCCTTCCATACATCATTTTGACTTAAATCCTTAATCCTCCTGCGGTCTCTGCTCGGCAGTTGCATCACTTCCGTCTTTAGTCGTAGTTCCGCCGCATTCCCCGTCACTGGTTTGCTCCCTGCCCCCACCGTAGGTTTCTCATTTGCGCTGACCCAGCTGGCCACGCCATGATCTGGTATCTCCCTGGTGACATTGGCGTAGATGGCAGAAATAAGTTGGTTATGGCAGTGTTCTATTTCGCCGGTTGGAGTTATTAAGAAATAATCGATTTGTTTCGACAGTTCCAATTGATCCAGTTTTCCTATTAGAGAAATATAATTAGCACCATGACAAAACTTGACAACTTGACGATGCATTCTCTTTTAGGAAAATAATATACGTACCGGTCATAAAGCCACTGAAAGCTTTGGTGTACTCCTCCCAGTGCGGGCCAATGGCCGCCTTGAGTGTCGCATAGAGCGGCTCCAGATCAATTCGTGGAGGGAGATGGCTGGATTTTGCGACCTTTGGGGTACTCAAAATTGATGCGCCGAGAGATTTTGGAGGTAAAATAGGGGTCGTCGAGATGGCTGGCCGGCTGGTGAGCGCCGCTGGGTCGATGTCAGGCATCGTGAAAGTCGCGCCCGTTTGCGGCCCCTAAAGCGCGACTTTTAAGGATTTTCAAGGTCCCATGAAATGCGCAATGCCAGACGAATCTAGCGCTGCGAAATGGAGATGATCCAGGCTAAAATGCGTTGGGGAACCGATGGCGCAAGATGCGACTTTTCCTGCCTTCGTTCGAGTGACGTTCCAGCTGATGGATATTGTGCCTCACATTTCCGGGTCAAGACGTCGGTTCGGCTTTGTGTTCTGGTGGGGTTTGCGCCGGCTGCGACCCGAACGACCACCCTGTAATCCGATAACCCAAAAGTCAACCCCGGCTCGGGGTTGGGCACCATCAGATCGCGTTCCGTCGCGTTTCCCAGATTCGCAAAATAGACAACAAATCCACCAAAAACACTGCCCACCGCCGCGCCACGACTCGTCAACATGCGATTATGTCCTCATCGCAGAGTCAACGAGTCAACAAAGGCATAAACAGCCTGGTACAGCGATTGCTGGTGGAAATTCCCGGCGAACCGCCCGAGGAGACAAACGAGCGGGGGAGCAATGCGGTGGACTTTGTGAGGGAGGTGCTGCAAAAGTATATTTTGGAAACCATCTGTACATGCTACTTTTGCTGACACTTAAATACAGTTCCAAGGGGCCAGCGGTGGTTGCAGATGTGAACCAGGCCTCGGATCTCATTAAGAAACGCTTAATACAAACCCACTCGAACCCGGAAAAGGCTCTTCGATTTACGAACCTCTACAGCAGGCTGCTCGCCATTCCCGCGATAAATCAGAAATGGGCAGTGCTTTACTTCTTGTACCAACTAGGAGATGACCAACTGAGGTCGCCGTCACAAAACCCAATTCTGACCAGCCCATTCAAGAGTCCCGTCAAGGCGAGTCGAGATAGCAGAAAGCTTGGTGGTGGAGCACCTGCGCCCAAACAGCCAGAATATGGATCGCATAAGCTAGATAAACCTTTTCAGGAAGCATTTGCGCCCGAAGGAATCAAAAATCTGCCAACCCGTGAAGGAGGCCAGAGGGATAGGAAAGAAGCAGAGCAAGCATTTGCGAAAGCAACACCGGTTGCACAACGGGAGAATGTCGCTCTGAAAACGGCTTTGCTAGCAGAGAATTATGTCGAAATCGATCCGCCCGAGACAGCCCTGCTAAGGGACTTACCATTTACGCTTCAAGGCTTGTCTTCTACTAACCTGCCATTTTCCTCGATATCGACTATGAAACTGCCTGTTACATTGCCAGTACCCATATTGTCCATTCTTCATACCTTGGCCGAACCATCTCTGTTATATAAAGGACTTTCTGCCTTTGTTATTTCCGCGGACGGTGGTCTTCTAGGCCAAAGTTTACGAGCAGCTATCTCACAAGAACTTCGCTCATACCTTGGTCTGGTAGCAACTCTAGAAAGCCAAATTCGCCGAACTCTAACATCCCTGGACGAGAGCCAGCCTAGAGGAGGTATTGGTAAAGCGGGAGTGACGCTGAAAAGACTTGTAATCTGGACTCGTGAAGCCACGATGGGTCTTCGTCTGATGAGTTTGATTGGCGAAGAGTCCAAAAGTAAAAGGGGTGGTCAGCTCATCTCACTTATACACGGGTTTTCGTCATCCCATGGAGACCCAATGGTTGGAGAGTTTGCAGAACGATTACTGGTGCAGGTCACACGTCCATTTTACGATATGCTACGACAGTGGATTTATGACGGCGAACTCTCGGATCCTTACCATGAATTTTTTGTTTCAGAACAAGATCCAAATGCCATCGAGGAAGAGAATCCAGACAGCCGAACTCGCGGGGGAGCAACTAGCGTCTGGGAGGCCAAGTACAAGTTAAACGAAGATATGGTACCGAGTATTATGACCCCCGATTTCGCCCAGAAGGTCTTCCTGATTGGAAAGTCCCTCAATTTCATTCGATACGGTTGCGGCGACTCTGAGTGGGTTGAAGCATATTCCAAGGCTGCATCAAAAGAGTTACGATACGGTGATACTGCTACTTTGGAGACCTGGATTGATGAAGCTTACAAGACAACCATGGCTCGCCTGATACATCTCATGGCCGAGAAGTTCCATTTGTTCGAGCATCTGAAGGCTCTCAAGAACTACATCTTATTGGGTCAAGGTGACTTTATTGCTCTTCTCATGGAGTCTCTAGCATCTAATCTTGACCGCCCGGCGGGAGCACAATATCGTCATACTCTTACCGCTCAATTAGAGCATGCTATTAGAGGTTCGAATGCACAATACGACTCTCCTGAAGTACTCCGCCGTCTCGATGCACGAATGTTGCAGCTATCTCATGGAGATATCGGCTGGGACTGTTTTACTCTTGAATACAAAATCGATGCACCTGTCGATGTAGTTGTCACGGAATGGGGGAATCGCCAATATTTGAAAGTGTTCAACTTCTTGTGGCGCATCAAGCGTGTGGAGTTTGCTCTATCTTCAACATGGCGAAAGTGCATAACCGGTGCGAGAGGGGTCTTGATAAACAATGACAAGAACGTGCAACAGGCATGGAAATTGACGAGAGGCGCTCTCGCTGAGATGATTCATTTCATTGGCCAACTTCAATACTACATTCTCTTCGAAGTCATCGAAAGCTCCTGGGATGAATTGCAAACTGCTATCCACAAAGAGGGCTGCACGCTAGATGACCTTATCAAAGCTCATACCAAGTATCTCAACGCCATCACTCATAAAGGTCTCCTCGGGGCCAAAAAGAGAACTCATGGTGAGAATGATGAAAATACCTTCATGGTTCAACTAGGCGAAATCCTACGTCTTATGTTGAGTTACCGTGACGCAGTTGATGGTCTCTACAGCTGGGCAGTCGCCGACTTCTCTACCCGTCAAGGCGCAACACTCAACAACGACCGTCGCGACGAGGAAGACGGCATCACCACCCCGACCACGACTCGTCGTGGCCCCTCGCGCAATCGAGATCCTACCCCGACCTTTGAAAGTGAGAGTGACTCCATCCACGATGAATTCCCAGTCTTGCAAGAACGGCTCCAAGCCCTCGCTGCACATTTCGGGAAGTTGATTGGTGTGCTCTTGGGTGATTTGGCTTACCAACCAGATGTGGATATGCGATTCCTCGGTGTAGTCATGAATTTTAATGATGTGTATGTGGCTACGAGGAGGAAGTCGAGGGTCCCGGCTGCAAAAGAGAGAGGAGGGACTACGACGAAAGCCTAATTGGGAGTTAAGGCTTTATCGTAGATGGTTTTCATGGCGTCAATGGTGTATGGAAGGATGGATTTTGGGAGGCCTAGGCGCTTGTATGCACAATATGTTTGTGTATGGAGTCGGAAAACTGATGATACCGGAATGGAATTTTAGTTAGTTAGGTTAGCTTTGATGAATATTATGATCACCGGTGTGATCAGAGCATTCGGGGAGAATCAAAATCAGCCTCGGATTTTCAGAATGGCTGGCTGCTAAGGAGATTAAGAGCATGAAACTCATTTTCCCCCATCATAATATTGAAACAATTTCCAAACATTGAGTATCGAGATATGACACCGTTAAAAGGGGGGTAAACACTGAACAGCTTCAATTTCCAAGATCCTTCCCGGGTGAGTTCGTGAGGATAAGCAGCTCGAGTGCCGAGAATATGCCGGAGCCACTCACATCGGCTCTCGATAAGATAAGCCCCCACTAAAAAAGTTCATTTTCGAGCACATCCCACCAGACTTTCGCGACAGCAACCCAACATCGTCAACTTTCCCCTCCTCTCTACCGCAACAATGGGTAAACTCAAGAATCCCAAGCGCAATAGCGCGCCCGCAGCGTCTCCCTATGCCAAAGCACAAGCCACCACAAACAATGTCTTCAAATTCAACACCAACGTGGGCCAGCACATTCTCAAAAATCCCGGAGTCGCAGAAGCCATCGTCGCAAAGGCATTCCTCAAACCCTCAGATACCGTCTTGGAAGTCGGACCTGGAACAGGAAATTTGACAGTCAGGATATTGGAGAAGGCGAAGAAGGTCATTGCGGTGGAATTAGATCCTAGGATGGCGGCTGAGGTCACGAAGAGAGTGCAGGGCAAGCCGGAGCAGAAACGGCTGGAGGTTTTGCTAGGAGATGTTATCAAGATGGAAGAGTTACCGCCGTTTGATGTTTGTATAAGCAATACGCCTTATCAGGTAGGGACTTTGAAATTCTTTGGAAGAGAGTAAATTGCTGATGGTTCTAGATTTCTTCCCCGCTTGTATTCAAGCTCCTCTCTCTTCCCAATCCACCTCGAGTATCGGTACTCATGTTCCAACGAGAATTTGCCCTTCGATTGACTGCACGCCCCGGCGACTCGCTCTACTGCCGCCTCTCTGTTAATGCGCAGTTCTGGGCCAAAATCACGCATATCATGAAAGTAGGAAAGAACAACTTCAAGCCTCCGCCACAGGTCGAGTCTAGTGTCGTCAGGATAGAACCGAAAATGGGCAGTGAGAGACCTGGTGTCAGCTGGGATGAATGGGATGGTATGCTCCGAATTTGCTTCGTGCGACGAGGACGAACCATGCGCGCTTCCTGGCTTGGAAGTCGTGAAGTCCTGGCCATGTGCGAGAGGAATTACCGTGTTTGGTGCGCTATGAACAATATTCCTCTCGACGACACGCCAATCTCGGGAGCCGACGAAGACGATGAGATGGAAGTCGATTCTGTACCTCAACCCACGGAAGAAGAAGAATGGGGAGGAATCGACGAAGATTTGGATGATACCCCTGCCTTCTTCAAAGAACTCAATGCCAAGAATCACAACGCGCCCAAAACTCCAAGTAAGAAGAAGAAGACGCGAGTAGCTGAGTTGGTGCGGGAGAAGATCCGGAAAGTGTTAGAGGATGTGACAGAGCTGGCAGATCAGCGTTCGGGGAAATGCGACGAGAATGATTTCTTGCGTTTATTGTCCGCTTTCAACGAAGAAGGAATTCATTTCGCGTAAGCTTAAAAGTCTCAGGATTTGACGATGGAAGTCTGAGGAGGGTTATTTTTGGGCATTTGAGTTGTTGCATTTAGCATGGTGTTCTCGGAGTTCTGGGCCTTAGGAATTGGCTGTTTAAGCAGAAGGAGTAAGAAACAAATCAAAATTTGTGTTGCTATCATCCAATCGGCTAGGCAGACTTATATGCTGGGATTTCTCGCCCTGGTGAATGCGAGGAAACAGAGTGAGATTAGTGAATTGACGAAGACAACTGGAACTCCTATTCACCTTAAAACAATTCACTTGCGGTTAATCACGAGTCGGGTAGCTCAATCCTTCCAATTCTACCGTATGCCAGCTGTTGAAATTTTGGACACTGTATTGCCCGGAATTCTCAGACATTTGGCCTCCAGTTTTGTGCACCGAGGCATATTTGGTGGTTCAAGCAGGCTCAAATCTCTCCATAATGTTCACGTTAACAACCAATAGGATGCTAACACCATGGCGTCCTTTGGAATTTTCGACACTTCTCCGGTATGAGCCCGACATAAGGGGCAACGGTGAGGCGGGTTTGGCCTCCAATACTGGTCCACCAAATCAAGCAGTTAGGTCGCCAGCAAGACTCGGACATCAACCAATGAAATGCCAACTACGGTCTCTATCACCATACCAGTTTTCAGGATTTTCGACTCTCAAACCTGCATGGAAGGCCTTTCTGGCCTCCAATTTCATGCAGTTGGCTTCCGTTCCACGGCAAGATCGATTTCAGGGCCAATTATTTGCTTTCCTAGATGGTTTCTGTAAGGTGGGTTGTTGAGATTTTAGACACACGGGTAAGTGCATATATGCAAAGAACGTGCGATCAATGTGTGACTTGGCCTCCAAATTTCCAAATCCCATCAAAATGGGTAATTGCAGGTTGCAGTAGCGATTCGGTGGTACAGTTATTGATTATTGCCAATGAGATGCTCTTCAATATGCGTCTAACAGCGCCGTTGGAATTAGCCTCCGAATTCATGCATCTGGTGAGGCTGCTAATATCCTACCGTTTGTATCAGCTAATGAAAAACATATACAGTAACCCTCTATTCTGTAATAGGTGTTGAAGCAAGCAAAAGTATTGGATGCATTCAGAATGCTTATTAGGAACTGTATCATACTTCAACACTCCCCCATGATAGAGGTTCTAATAAGTGTGT
>QYAP01000101.1:89796-101352 GCA_003988905.1 Hymenotorrendiella dingleyae
ATGTTTCACCGCCACCGGAGCTCATAACCTGTTGAAGCAAGCAAAAGTATTGGATGCATTCAGAATGCTTATTAGGAACTGTATCATACTTCAACAATAGGAGCTATTGAGAGTTCCTCGATTTTTCTGGTCTTTGATTCCATGTACGGTGCCTGGTGCTAGGTTTAGTTGTGGAACTCGGATAGTCCCCGTCTCTGAACCGAAGACATATTCTCAACGATAGTAACTGCGAGGTGAGCTGTTAAGATTCGACCACACGGATGAATGTTAAATACACAAGTCCACAAAAAACTGAGAATACTCTCTCCTACAACCTCACGATAAACGGATCAACAGGCGCACAGACAACAGCATCACTTCCGTAGCATCACTTCAACAGTACATTACAACCAATGATATTACCCTCTAGCCTCTACTCCATAAGGTGAGCTTTGGGAATTTCAGACACGGATAGATACACCCACTGCCTACACCCCCCAGGTCTTGGCCTCCAAATACCAGGTAACAGCCCACACCCAGGCTACAACGATGATCCAATACTATTTATCTCAGCCAATAACAACCTCTGGATTATATAGTCTATAAAATGGCCTTTTGGAATTTCAGACACGGATGGATACATCCTTTTTCCAGCTCCTCCGGAAAAAGGGTTTGGGCCTTTTGGCCTGGCCTCCAACTTTTCAAGTTCTCGCCAAATCGAGTAGTTCGTTTTGAGGCGACTTAGCTGTGTAGGAACCGCATAGCATTAAGGACTACACTCTAGCTACTAGCAGGGGCCTAATATAGACCTCCTGATCAAAGGAGCTAGGCCTGAAACAGAGAAAGAGCTAGAAGGCCTGAGGTGGTCAAAGAACTCGCTCTAAAAGTTCGGTCAGCATCGAGGCTCAAACAGCGCACGAAGGTCCAATAACGAAGCGATTATGATCTACCGTACCATGCCAGCTTCTGAGATTTCTAACACCTAGTTATAAGCATGTCATTGAAAGGTCAGGGTAGAATTGGTCTCCACATTTTCGCGAAGCATTTATGACCAACAAGAAGCTGATTTACCAGATGGGTATTCAAGGAGGCGAAGGACGCTGAGGCATTTTTGGATATCAGTTCCGAGGCTGTGATTTGGTTCAATCGGTTTTATTTTACTAAGAGGAACTCGAGGTTGAGAGTTTGTGGAAGTAATATGGCCTCTAAATTTCAAAATCCGATCAAGAATGGTGGTTGCAGGCTGCAGTGATTCGAGAATACAATTCTTGGAATGAAATGCTCTCTAAGATCTCTGTCAGGTAATCCGATTCCTTTGAGATGTCAGTTGGATACTCGAGTACAACTTGAAGCGCTGGTGAGATACGAAAATGGAATGACTTCTGGCGCAGCAATAAGGAAACACCATTCATTCCGGGCATCCCTCCACACTCTAATCTACAAGGCAGAGAATCGTACGTTCTAATGAATACATTCAACTTCTGCGATTTCAGAAGTTTTGGTCTATAGCTGGAAAGGTTGGAGCAAAATCCTAACATCGTTGATTCCGGCCAATCACAACCTCCTGAAACTATACTCTGTAAAACGGCCTTTTGGGATTTCAGACACGGATGCATGCATCCGCTGGAAATGCGTGAGGAAAAGAGAGCCTTTGGCCTCCAAATTTGAATTCATGCAGGTTGAGCAAAAGATTTAGGCAACAGCAATGATTACAACCAATAATTCCCTCTCACAAGGCAGAAGAATCGAAGCACACATGGCACATCTGGGATGTGGCAATCAGCCTGACAATGACTAGCGATGCTGCGAACACTATTTATTTCAACCAATGAAAAACTTCTGGAAATCTACTCTGTAAGGTGAGCTTTTGGAATTTTAAACACGGATGGATACATCCAATGACTGCGGCGGTGCTGATATTTTCCAACTTGGCCTCCAAATTATGCAGGCTGAGTGAGAAGTATAGGCAACAGCAGTAATAACAACCGATGATCTATTCTCTTACATAAAGTCGGGATATTCCAACTCCTAGTTGCAGCGAGTTCAACTGCATTCGATACCGCCATGAAATCTCATTAGGCACACTACCGGTGAGTAGAAAAAATCTCCTCCAGCCTTACGAAAAATGTCGTTCTCTTCTCGCAAGGTCATTTGCTAACAGCCTGTCAAACTAACTTTTGAATTGGGTATTGGGAATATTGATAAGACAAATCAACAAAAGTCTTTTGTTTGTACTGTATAGAAACTTGAACAATAGCATAGGAAGGTTTGCTAATTGGGAGAATAAAAAAGGAAAGGGAGGATGATTTTGAATGCAAAGCGAATATGCTAAGATGAATTTGCAATTTGACTATCTCAGAAGTCGATTTAGAGTGGGAGAAGAAGTACTGAAAGAGACTTGGCCTCCAAATTTCATGCAGCTGGTGTGGTGGAGAAGTTACAATAATGACTCTGCACCATTTATTTTCAACCAATGGCAGTCTCCTAGTTCTCTATGCTGCAAGGTGGGCTTTGAGATTTCAGACACGGATGGCTACATCCACTAAAATAATATGTCTGTTGGCATCATTGGATTTTTCGTCTCTGGCCTCCAAATCCCCAGCGAACTGGTCTTCAGCACGCTAAACGTCCTGCTGCAGCGGATAACCCCTTCCGAGGTTGTGTTGCAGGTACCGGTAGTTATATACTAAGATACCACGTTTGAAATCTTTGAATCAGAATGCAAAGGGGAATAGCAATCTTCATAAGCCAGTACTGCAAGATCAAATAGAAGAGATTTTCTGCTTGTTTAAAGTGAAAGCTTGAAAAATAGTATAGAAAAGCTTCTTAACGAAGAAAGAGGAAGGGAGGAGAAAGACAAGTATTCGAAATTAAGATTGTAAGAGCTCATGGCTGACTTTCCGCACACCTCTATTATTATGTCGTCTGATCTTCGTCCAAAATCCCACAAATCTTTCCAAACTTTTTTCGAGATTCAGGGGCATATCGAACGTAAATCAGATAGAAGCAAAAATTATATTCAAAAACCGCTTGGGAATCATTGCGTATTAAGTTCTCTTCTTTTGGGTGCCGAAAGTAAAGCAATAGGCTCATGGGCCACAAGTTGACCAGCTTCGAAGTCGTTTTGGAGGGCTAAAAGAAGGACTGGACGCAACTGGAGCTGCTAGACGTCGAAGGTTTCGCAATTGAGGAGCTAATGATATAATTCATTCCAGACTTTGGTTTGTGAAAATGATATCGACTCCCTTTCTTCCATTCTAGGAAAAGAAATGCATCGGAAGTCGAACTCGAAACAATGACGTTGGAGATTGTCTCTGTGAAAGCAAGGGATAGTCTAATATCGTGCAGAGCGAGAAATGATGCAAAAGAATGACCAATCGATTGAGGATAATAGTTTGAAAATTAGCGTATGTCTGGATTTTCTAAGTCGCAAAAATTGCAGCAAACGATATAGCAGAATTTGATGGTGCACACTGTACAGTAACACTTTGAAGGATCCCAAGCATGCTAGAAAGCAACGAAACTCACCCGAGAACGGTGATACTCTCGGTCACTCCGAAGCGATCTTTCGAAGGAGACCGAATCGAGATTGGTGAATTCATACATACAGAGCACTTGGCTCTTACCTCTGCTGTTCACGATGTTGCTCCATAGCATCATGTTACGACGATGGCTTGTGCGATGAAATTGATGAAGCCGTTTCATTGGAAGCGCCGATGTATTCCCGAGGTGCAAGAATGTCAAAAGTAGCATTACATTGGTTTCGAATCGGTTCTTTCAGAAAATATACTTCTCAAAATGACGGTGTTTGTGTGATTGTTGGACTTGGATGGTGAGAGCTCAAGAGATGCTCTGACCCCTTGTACCCACAAAAGTTTCAGCCACGATCCCCACAGATCATCAGCCACCACCTCTGTCGCCAACCAATGACGGAACTTTTCCAACTTTCTCTCCTTGGCAACAACTCACTTCCCCACCAAAGATGGCACGGACTCTGCTCATCACCATCACCACGAATCACTTGCCTGATCGTACCTGCAGTATGGATCGATACGAACCCTGCAGAGGCCCAATTTGGGAAGATCAACAAAGGGGCAGCTGTCTCCACCATCAATATCATGGCTGTTGATTTGATCGAGCAGCCGCCTCAATTGTGTTGCACCACGAGGCCGATCGCTAGAGTTTAGCCTGCTTTCTTTCTCTAGGGAAGGAACGTTTTCCCTCAGACGATGCATCGAACCTTCTTTGAAACATAGCACCATCTCGATAGCTCCTTCACATTTTGTCTTGTTGTGCAACAAAGTCTGATCTACTGATCTACTCTGCAGCATAAAGCTTGTCTTTATGAAGGGAGGCATTCCCCAGCCATTCACCATGTAACAAGGTTTTCAAATTCCCACTACCAACCACCAGCAACAGCGGAGCCTCCTTCCAAGGATAATTTCTTCTGAGCTTAAAGCTTAAGTTTACCCTCCAGCCACATCTGCATCAGACATTTTCGAACGCCAACTTCTCTTTGCATCGCAGGTCTCAGTCAACAAAACACATTGGCATCGCGCACTAGGCTATTACCGTTCATCTTCGAAATCGGACGAGATTCACCCCTGAAGGTCATCCTCTCCATATCAATTGACTTTCGAAGTCTTGAAGCTCATTTCCATTTCTCGTCAAGACGTCATCTGATCTTCAAGAAACTGTCAGCCGAAATATCAGCAATCCATCAAGTCAATCCATCCAACATTGTCAAAATGAGATCGACAACTCCAATCGTCATCAGCTTGGCTGCCAATGCTCTTGCGGCCGCTGTTCCACGTCAAGAGTATCAATGCACCTTCTCCCTCTTTGCCGTTGGCATTACAAACGGAAGTGTTAAACAGGACACTATTGGGCAACCAAGAATTGGTGGCTCTTATCCCCAAGGAGTGTATCTTCTTCAAAATGGATCTTTGACAGACTCTTCTCAACATAGCTGCGTAATTTCAGCCGCTTCTTCGGAATTGCAATGCACTCAGGGCCTACCCCAAAACACAAATTTCCAGTTTTCCGATGACTTCTTGCTTCTGCACGACGAAAGCTCCAACTATTTGGCTTGCCCATCACAGGGCCCCGAGGATGATGGAAGTCTCATTTTGTATAGTGACGCGAAGGAAGACACCACTGGATGCCAATCTGTTCAGCTTCAAGCTGGAGGGTTTGGTTGTTCTGCTGAAGGTCGACCAGATGCCAGTCCAACTACTGCAACTCTTGCTGCAAGAACAGATTCACCTGATGCAAATTCAACGACATCAACAACATCCTCCGCAACCCCAGAACCGACAAGCCCTACAACTCCATCAAATATCTGCCCCCAAAATATCGGAAATGGCACATTCCAATTCCCCCATCTGATCGTTCCAACTTCTTCCGAGAGCCCCGATACCTCCTTCGGAAATTCATACTACGCATACATTAACTCTACCGAAACAACCCTCTTCAACTTCGATATCCCAGCCGCAGATCCCTACCTCAGAACATGTGCACTCATCTTCCAGTTCCCATACAGCGATCACCTTGACCCGTCCGCCGGAACGTACATCTTCTCAGGTATCGAACAGGAGGAGGGTATGATGGGTGGTTTGGAATTTGCGCTGTTATCTGGAGTAGCTACTACGAACACGACATACAACACCACACCTTCGATCACCACTGATTTTGGAAAGACGCAAATTATCCCAGGAAACAATTACACCATTTCCACATTCCCGTGTACAGCTGGAACGAGTACCTATTCGGTATCGAGTGACAACGAGACTGCGCTGGAATACTTCCAAGATAGTGCCCCAAGTGCTATTGGATTGTACATTGTTCCTTGTGCTTGAAGCCGGAGGTGCTTATTGGGATTTTGGTGATATAGTCCTTCTTGAGGACGGAGAAATGCCTCGCTGTATTGGGGCTTATTAATGATAATGATAATCGCATCGATTTGACAGGCGCTGCATACAATATTTGCTTACCAGAGTGCTCGGGCATGGAAGGTTTCGAAACATATCGTTAGAGAATTCGGAATTCACGGCGTGTTTCCTCGAATTCAATTATTTTCCTTTGCGATGCAGGCTCTCTTTACCCTTTTTCGTGAAATTCTGCGAAAAGTCATGGTCTTTGTATTGATATTCCGGTAGACTGGCTTGTACAACTGTACTGTATGTACACTTACCCGGGAAGGTTACCATACACACACGATGCAGATACGTGCACCTTGGCGGAAATACGTGCAGCATCGAGGACGAGTGCACTACAGGTATGGTCAAGTACCTAGGTACACGACAGGTTGTAGCTGTACTTGTATTTTCGCTAACAAACCTTCATATACCCTCAAAACACAGAATGTGAAGTTAAACAGAAAGTGAAATTCCTTATCTCGAAAGTGGTGGTGTGAGGTGGTGAAGTTGTTTTAGTGATGACGTCCTACTCCCAAAGAGAAAGCGATCCGCGCAAGGATGAACTCCGTGTTGTGAACCCCGACCAATGGGAGTTCGTTCCTGCAGCCATGATTTCCAAGCATCTCTGAGGGCGGAGGGCGGGAAGACGGAGTAAGCAATCTCATCCCGTCTGGGATGTAATTTATTCTTTTATCGAAATCGCTTTGATTTATCAAGTGATGTCTCTTGCTATGAATCTTTTTTGGATTTCGTTATGATAAAGTGCTGAATTTTTGGAAAGAGTTTGGGATTTGCGACACAGGATCGGGGAGTTTCTTTCATCGTGAACGCCGAAGAGCTGGCTGCTGATAACATCTTGGACGGCTTGGAGTCACAAGCGGCGGCTTCATTTAAATAAGTATACTCGACATGGCTCTCGCTGCACGAGAAGATAGGGCGAGTGGTGAAGAAGAATCTCCGTTGCTCAGCAGAGACAGAGATGATGGCAGTTCCGAAACATTGACGGAGGACCGGAGAAGCGACGAGGAAGAAGACGTTGTCGTTGATGAGGATAAAGCGAATCAACACGTTGGAAGAGGAAGGGGGATACTTATTTCCTTGAGTGTCTGGAGTTTGGTGTTTTTACAAGGTAAGAAAAGGTTGAGAACTGGACTGGGGAGTAGTGAGTAGGAATGAATTTAGCTAATTCAATCGCAGCAACAAACATATCCGGAATAACAGTCATGCAATCCAAAATCGCAGAAGATTTAGATGCCTTTGCCTCTACAACATGGTTCACTTCCACTTACTTGGTAACTATCTCAGCGCCCAAATCTCTCTCACCAGATAACCCGCTAACAGCCATCCAGATAGCAATGTCCTCCTTCTCCCCCTTAGTCGCGCGCTTTTCCCAGATATTTTCTCCTAAATACTGCATCTTCCTCGCTACTATCGTCTTCGCCCTGGGCGGCGTCATCATATCCCAAGCACGATCCCTTCAGGTCTTCCTGCTAGGTAGAGCTATCAGTGGGATTGGCGCTGCTGGAATCGTGACCATCTCGTTCATCTTGGCATTAGAGCTGAGTTCGAAGAAACGCAGAGGCTTGTTTCTTGGAGCGATTAATACGGGGTATACAGTGGGGGTGAGTTTAGGTGCTGTTGTTAGTGGGGTTTTACTTGAGGCTGTAGGATGGGTATGTTTACTGTTGACAGATCCTACTTCAATATTTTCGCTGACACTTTTGTAGAGATATATTTTCTGGATTCAGAGTCCGATTGCGGTGATTGCTGGGATTGGGGTATTTCTCAGCATCCCAGGTTCTTTTACATCAAGCCATGGCCAAAATGAAAAATTGTCAGTCTCGAAGAGATTGGCGAAGATAGATTATCTCGGCGCGTTCTTACTGGTAAGTCTACACCACCCCCCTTTAGGGGTCTCGGCTCACTCTCGCTAGACGTCCACTATCATCCTCTTCCTCTTTGGCCTGTCCTGGCCCAAAATCCAATGGCTTCCAATAGGCATCTCCGCCATCCTACTCGCGGCATTCGTCACAGTCGAAGTCTACGTTGCCACTGAACCTATCATCCCGGTCGTAGTGTTGAAGTCACGAGGGGCGCTGCTGAGTTGTATTGCGCAACTGGGACTTATGTGTAGTCGGTGGATGGTCCTTTTCTACACGCCCCAATACGCAATGGCAGTCTTAGGGTGGTCACCTGCGTCCGCGGGGTCGATATTAGTTCCGACAAACTTTGGATTTGGAACTGGAGGACTGCTTGTTGGGTGGTTGCATATTCGGAGGGGTGGCTCTTTTTACCTGTACGTCTCTCCTCTCTCCTTCCCTTCCCCATTCTTCCCGTTCCATTTCATGCTAACAAACGAAACCCAGACCCTCCCTAACAGTCCTCACCTCCTTCACCCTCACCATCCTCATCCTCTCCCAAATAACAACCCCCTCCACCCCACCACCCCTCTACTTCCTCATCGTCTTCATCAACGGCTTCTGCACCGGCGCAGCCCTAAACTACACCCTCGCCCACCTCCTCCACCTCACACCTCCTTCCACCCACTTCATATCTACCTCCCTCCTCAACACATGCCGCGGCTTCGCCGGTCCCTTCGGCACCTCCATCGGCGGCGGCATCTTCGTACGCGTTCTCAAATCCTCACTTGAAGAAAACTTTCCGGAAGGGAGGGAAGAGTTGGTTCGGAAGTTGTTGGGGAGTCCAGCTTTAGTGCAGATGCTGAGGGGGGAGGAGAGGGGTATTGCGGTTAAGGCGTATGTAGAGGGGTTTCGGGCGGTGTTTTTGAGTTGTGTGGGGTTGGCTGTTGTGGTTGTGGGGATTCAGGCGGGGACGGGGTGGAGGGGTGGTGAGGAGGTGAAGGGGGATGGGGAGGGGGAGGGGGAGGGGGAGGGGGAAAGACTTGTAGAGGAGGAGTGGGAGGAGGGACTGGAACAGGGCGTCTAGACAGTAGGGCCTTTCACAATCTTGTTAACTCGAGTGTCTTTCCCTCCTTCGTCGGAGACACTAGGGCACTTTAGCACCCCCTGCCCCCTGTTTGGGTGCGAGTGAAAGTGGATGCCAAATTCCACTTATATACCATCAGCCACATTCGAATCCACTTTCACCTTCTTCAGTTTGATCCGCTTCGGGTGCAAATTTAGAGTTTGCACACCACGCTAAGGGCTGTGTGCAAAGTGGATTGGCCAGTTTTGGGGCCCACAGGGGGGCTCTTAATATATCATAAATAGACGTCACTTAAGCCCTGCATATTGTCATGCCAAGAGCCACCCAATCCACTTTCAACTTCACAGGGGGTAGGGGTTGCTAAAGTGCCCTACTCTTATAGTAATGTTTAGGGACGCATCCTTTCATGCGAATAAGGCACGTACTAAGGTTATACCCACAGAAAGGCTAAAGGGAGCGATCTGGTTAAAAGAGACAGCCTTAGCTAGTCTTAATTAGGGACACTAATCCCATTATAGGTCTTTAATAGTATAATCGCTGAATTATAGAACGATTATATTATTAAAGACCTATATTAGGACTAATTTCTTAGTATATAAAGGGCGTCTTTAAAGATTACTTCTAAAAGTTCTATGAGTAATTATAATTACCGGTTAATAATTAAGAGATATTTAAATTAGGCTTTTTAGAACCCTTTATAAAGGTTTATTATATAATAACTTTATTCTTATTTATATATCTCGTTTACTTTAATTAATAGGATTAACGAATATAAAATAAACGAATTATTTATACCGTTATTTTTCCGATATATATTTATATATAATACGATCTCGAAATATATATTAATAAGATAAAAAAGGGGTAATTAGGTAAGCTTAGAACCTTTAAATATTTCGAAAAATCTACGAAAAATTCTTAGATAAATATTATAAATAATATATTTATATCTTTTTTTATATAAAAGAAATATATTTATATTTAATTAATATTTATATTGTTTATAAATATATTCTTAGAAGATTTTATTAAAAGTTATAAGTAAATATTTCTTTTATAATTAAAAGATATTATAATAAAAGTGATTAAAATCTAATATTCGAACTCTTTATAATAGAAGTAATATAGATTAGATTAATTATATTTAAAAGAGTTAAGATATAAATAGAAGAGAATTTAAGAGTTATTTAATTATATACTCTAATTAAAAGGGCTAATTATATAATAGAATATATAATAGGATTATAATTGTCACAGGCTAGGAGGGTGAGTAGCTTTACCACTAGACCAACAGTGAACTGCCCAAAAAGGGACTATTATTGGATGGAAGTCCAATATGCACTTAAGGGTCACAGATCTGGACCTGTAACATCGTAATAATTTCGATAATTAAAGAAATATAAAAAGAGTATAAATAGAGCTTTTTTAATAAACTTAATTAATTATTTCTTAGAATTTTAAAGCTTATAAATAAAACGCTTTTTTAATAATCATTATTCGGTATATTTAAGGATTTTAAAATCGAGTAAAACGCTTTTATAATATTAATCGTACCTTATTAATTTAAGGTTAATAATTAATCAGTATTAATATACCTATTATAATTATAATAAAATATCGATAATATAATATAATTATTAGCGCCATAAGGTATTAACTAATAGAATTGGGCATTAAATACTCTTATAAAATAAGGATATAATATTTATTATTTATAAAAGTTTATTCTATTCTTATTATAATTAATAAGGGTTTATATACCTTATACCGATTATATATCTAATATATATAATTCTTTATTAATATTCACTTTAATATTAATTAATACTAATAAAATAAAAAGAATATTAAATATTAATATTAAAATTATATAAATAAAAGAAATTAAAAGAATATTTAAAATCGAGAATAAAAAGTAGAATTTAAACGAATTAAAAAAGCTTAAAAAAGTAATAATAATCCGAATTTAAACTTTATTTAAAGAGAAATATAATATAAAAATAAATTCTAATAATTATTAGAAAATAAATTAAAATAGAAGTATTATAATTTTAAATATAAATTAAAAAAAAAGTTAAAAACCTTTATTATATATTCTTATTTTAATTAGATTATTTTATATTAAATACTTTATTCTTTTTAAATTACTTTATATAATATATATATTATTCCGATTAATATTAATATATTTATTTCTTTAATAAAATATTAATAACGTAATATAATTATTAATATTATAAATATTAATTAATAGAATTAAATATTAAATATTAAAATAAAAATATAATATTCGTTATTTATAAAGATTTATTCTATTCTTATTATAATTAATAAAGGTTTATATATTTTATACCGATTATATATTTAATATATATAATTCCCTATTTATAAATTATCTTTATATAATTTATATTTTAAGAATTATTATTTAAGATTAATAATAAAATAATTAAATATAATTATATAAGAATTTAAAAGTTAAATTAAATAATAAAAAGTAGATTTTATATTAAATTAAAGTTTTTATTAAAATATTAATAATATTAATTTATATATTAATAAAATAAATACGTTAAATAATATTAATTATATAAGAATTATAAATATAATTAGAAATAACGTGGTTTATCACCGAGCGGCGCACTTCCCCACCACCCATCACTTTGGAACACAATTAAACAACCACAACACATTATATTAATTTAAACTACTC
>QYAP01001007.1:0-14231 GCA_003988905.1 Hymenotorrendiella dingleyae
CTTTTTCTAGGTAACCTACCTTTTTATTTTAAAAAAGGTATGGTAACCTACCTTTTTTATCAAAAGGTATTACCATGGTAACCTTTTGCCGAACACTGGGACTCTATTACAATAGAGATCAAAATGAAAGGGCTCCTAAAAACGGGAGTCCCTCTCCCATTTCAACCTTAATTCTCCCTTAAGAGTCTTGCACAATGACGGTTAAAATAGGAAAGAAGGGATAATCTTATAAACTAATTACTACGATATTCTAGTGTATATCCATTAATAGCTACTAACATATAAACGATAAACCCAGCAATCACAGCCCTGATAAACGACGCCAATTTTACCTCGAATCTCAAAGTCTCAATCAGTTGTGAAAACTAACGCCCAATTTCAAAATAATCAAGTTTGTTTTCTGTCTCAAAATCCTTACTCATACATCCCCCCACCCTCAACAAAACCCCTTACCACCCCCCTCCTCAACCCGAACCGAAATCTCTCAACTTCTCATACTGTACCGTATCTTACATACAATCGACTCACAACTCATAACCGACAACATCACAACCTACGCCAGTCATCTCGCCACTCACAACAACATCGAAACCCAAAATCACCTTAACAACTAAAACCCACTCCTCCATCTTCCTCAAAAGCTTCATCGCCACCACATAAACCCATCTCACATCTCACCCACCGCGCTGGTCGTACACAGCTTTATGAATTCCCTATGAACAAAGATGCAATAAATATCTACCTAGAAGTAAAGATATATACAGGCTCCAAAGCGAAAAAGCACACTTCGCAACCTATAGCCCTTCGTTGGCTATCCAAGAAACTATGATACTCTGAAAGAACCTCTCAAAATCTCACAACCTCAATTTATATATAAGGCCACCCGTTACTCCACTTCAACGCATTCCAGCCAAACACATAATTTGCATCCGCCAGCCCGATATTCGTATCAGCGTAATGGTAGTATAGAACCAAGCCCAGAGAGCTGTCTGTGAATACGCCCCTATTTTGCAGAAATAAATTAGCATCATCCATCGCACACCAGATAAGTTGTAGGGGAAAGGGAGTAACTTACTGTCCACCAGGACCATACACATAATCATGACTCTCCAAAAGAATGTCACCACCGCTATCAAGACAGGACACACCGTTGGAGTCGACGAAATCCCCATCAATCTCCGTAGACCGACACATGAGGATTTTATACTCGAGTCCCGTAGCCGGTTTCGATCTATCAAACACACCATTAGCCCTATCCCTCCCCATATCCCTCTCCCCTTCTCCCCCCCCTCCCCCCAAATAAAAAGTTGACTTTGACTTACGTATCATAACCACAACAAATGCCATAAGACCACAAAAGATACCAATAGTCCCCATATTTAAACATATAACTCCCCTCACTCGGGTCTCCGGCCGTATCAACGTCGTAAACGAGGTTTACGGATGCGCTAGCGGGGTTCTTGGAGGTGGCGGTCATTTCGACTTGGTAGATGCCGTGCCAGAAGGAGCCGAAGTTGAGGTAGTTGGTGTCGCCGTTGGCGATCCAGTTGGGGTCTATGGCGTTGTAGTCTTTGCCGGCGGAGGAGGCTATGCCTGTGCTGCCCAGACTAGATGATGGTTAGTAAGTGTATGTTATTTATTCTATGGAGGCAGGTAGTACTCACTCAGTCCAAGATCCGACCTCCATGGTTGAGCTAGTTGCGAGCCCGATGTAACTGACTTGAGAGCCAAATGTAGATACAGCATAGTACATGTAGTAAAGACCATCGATGTAGTTAACATCTGGTGCCTAAAATTCTCAATCAGCATGGGGTACATAATACATCTAGAACCAGAAAGAAATACATACCCAACGATCGAGGGTAGTGCTCAAAGCATAGCCATCAAGTGTCCATGGACCACTGAGAGAGCTTGACGACGCAATCTCGATCCCACTTCCGGTGTTAAACTTGAAATAAGTACCATCGCTAACACGCTGAATAACGGCAGGATCATGAGCCCAACATGCTCCAGAACAGGCCCCAGGATCAGAATATGCTTGTACAGTGGAGGCTACTGCCAGACAAAGAACTGCTAGAGACCGGAGAGAAGACAACATCTTGGCGTGGATGATCTTGAAGCCAGTGAGAAAATCGGACGAACAACGAGACTTATACTTTACCGTGTTCCTGGTTCGGAACTCGGGAGGTTGCATAGATTGGCACTTTATTCGTGGAAAGTCAACCTACTGGTAAATTCAAGTCATAGGGACAAGACTGTGGACCTGATACACCTAGTTTCCCACTTAATAATGGTACTGTGAAGCTTTTCTTTCTACCGAATAAATCTGAGGGCTAATTGGTGTCCTATCTGGTGGATGATCCAGGATCCAGTAACGGCGAGTTAAAGCGAAAGCTCTCGGGAAAAAACGTGGGGCGGTCAGGTCAGGCTCGCGTATCGATATTTTCCACATCGTGGGTATTTTATTATCTCCGCCAATGGTTGAGATAAAGTTGAAAGGAAACGCCGGTGCGTTTTTCGTCAAACGAGAAGAATCCACCTTGTGACACTCATGCGGAAGTTGGCCTGCGCATGCCTGCGTCCGGGGGAAATGCTAGAGCTAAAAAGCTAAGGCCAGGTGGAATTATTAGGACGTTTGATATAGGGGTCTTTCAAAATGCGGGGTATGCAAGCATCCCATTTCATCAACTTTCGAATCCACGAATAATAACAAATCGTCTAACCCAAACTTCAGGCAATTCTGCGGTTTGGATATAAGGCCAAGATCTCGGCATGGCTTACCGGTAACTACCACACTATATGAGAAACATAATGAAAGCTTACTTGCTCCGACAACACCTTGCAACATACCAGTTTGTACGGGTAGACTAAGATTTATTTTGAGATGTTGAAGAATGAAGCTTTTGATGCAAGTACTGTACGTAAAATCAAGATCCGCAAAACCACCCTGATAAGAAAAAGCACCCAGACAGACTTAATGCTGTGATTTGAAGATCGCAAACCACTTGGTTCAACGCCTTTCGCTCAATCTCCCTTTCGAAAGAAGAGAATCAGAGTAACAAACGCAGGTTAATAGACTAGTCGAACAAAATTCAAGGATAAGACGCTCATAAGAAACCGCCGGGATTATTAGCTAAAACCTCATCATGTCAAAACTCTTGAAAAGGCACAAGAAATTAAAGGAAGCACAGGCGCCACAAGCACGGCACCGCCCGTAAAGCCAAGGAAAATCTGCCTTTCGAGAGAAAAAAACGAAGAAAAAAAACACCCCACCAAAGGACAACGAGAACAACGAGGGCCGCCGGGGGCTTCGCGAAAACTCGCCTGAAGTTTGGAAAAGGAAGGAGGCTCGTGACCAACAGATAGGGAACACCTGAGCTAGCCGCCAGAAGGAAAGCGCGGCCAAATACGCTTACCGCTTATCAAAAATATTTCTCGATTTCTCGATCTTCAAAAGAAGGTAGAAGGTACGTACTGTAGATGGATTTTTCGAATCGCGCCGAATCGTGTTTCTCTCCGTCACCTGTAGGATGACACTAGAATCTTCTAGGGGTGGTGATGAGAAAGATGCACGAGTACAGAATTCGCCAGCAAATGAGAAGATCAGCAAGTGTGGTTGCGCGTGCGCACACTGGGGCATATAAATGCTCGCTCCCTTTGCGATCGATCGATGGATCTTCAGATGAGTTCCCTGGTTTTTGGTGTTTTGCCCTTGCGGCTGATGGGCGAGCGCCGAGAGATGAGTTGAAACAAGGAGAGCTCCGATTTCTTCTGGAGAAACCCGGGGGAGCAAAAGATCCGTGGCCAATCAGAAAGGTCGTGACACCTTAGTCATTTTCAGATTTCCGCCCCAACAAAGCACTTTACTTTGCTATATGACGCGTGGGTTCAGAAGTGTGGCTTATGACGCCACATCGTCCAACATCACTACCAAGTTTGTATACCAAGAATATAACTTGATTGGAGCTGCGTGACAATGGGGAATGAAAAAGATCAGACTGCTGCCATGTCTATCAGTCAGAGGGCGCTCGTTAGGACATAACGTCCGGAAAATGTAAGGCGAAAATATCGCAAAGCGAACGTCGACGTCAGTCCCTATCTTGGTAATTCGCGTGCCGTCTCTCTGCTGTCTTTGATAAGTATATCTAGCCTCACCACTTCTACTTTCAATTACTCGTAGAAGGAACGACCCAGTGTGAATAGAAAGGCAACCTACCAGCACCTTCTAGTGAATACCACCTCAACTTGTGCAATATCGCAACCTACAACACAAACACCCCTCACCTACCAGTGCCCCGCAACATACCACAGGTCAAGGTCATCAAAAGATCGTCAACATGGATCCCACTCAGAAATCCTCCGAGCGAGCCTTTGCGCTTCAGAAATACCTCCTCCTACACTCTCAGCACGACGCTTTACAGAAGCATCTATCGCAAATCACAACATCTCTTCCATCATCAGCATCATCATCATCATCCTCTCCATTTCAATCACCAGATCGACATCCATCAATGTCCTCAAGATCATCCTCATCTGGTTCTGAAGAAAGCTTCAATTTGCCATCAGCCCCTCCTCCCGGTCGCCGTCACCATCGTTCGGGCACCGAGTCAAGACCCCAACGGCCAAGGATGGTAAAGAGACGTTCCTCGTTACCAGCCATCATCGATGAGGAAAGAATGCTTGATGAAATCGAGGAGGACGAAGAAAAGCTCAAAGACGTCAATCGACAAATCAAGTCGACCTTAACGGACCTTTTGAACTGTGAAGGCGTTCGAGGAGATAAGCGATATAGGACGTGGGTTCAGACTAGGTTGATGGATGCCGAGAAAGAGTTGAGCAATGTCAAAAGTCGAAGCTGCGAGAGACGAGCAAGCGTGGATATCAGATCCAACGGGGCTTAATGTGTGTCATGATGGAAAGACAATGAAGGGATTTTGGCATCATTCGAGGAGAAAAGATGAGAGGTCATTTGCTAGGAGTTCATTCGGATATCGGATTCGGCTTGCAATTGGGCGTTTTGCTGCCATCGGGTTGGCCTGGATTATTTTTGATACCCATGATAGACTGTTGTCTTGCACAGCCTTGATTTTCAATTCAACAACGTTCCCCGTATCGCGTATTCGTCTTGATCTTGTGTCTATTGTCTCTGTCAGCGTGAATCCAATTAATAAAATTTGCAAGTTTCTTTGTCGCCTTGCATTGCCTCACGTATCGACAATGGTTTGATTGGGGGATGACGGCGGAACGCCACAGTTCCGGCTGGCTTGCTGCTCGATGCATCATGTACTCGTACATGAACTTGATAATAGTCATCCAGTCATCTCAATGGTTATGAGCATAGCCTATTCTCAGTCAACAAGCGCATTCTGGTTCGTTCGTTTGGTTCTGCGAACAAAACGTTTCCTCCCGGCACCCGAGGTACAGTACCAAGGTTTCCCATACTGAGCAGCATATTCCACTTTAACTCGTGACGATAGACCGATAAGGAGACGATGGAACGGGAAGTGGAGATGATATCTTGGCAATCACGATCTGCGCTGGCTGGAGATCTTCTGGACTTGGACGATTTCCCTGAAGAGGGTGCTTCCATGACCTAATAAATTTAAAAGCTTAGTTCGACTGCGTACGTACCCAAATCTCGAGAAGCAAACGAGAACAGTTGAAAACTATTTGCTCTCAGTTAGGTTTGCTAATTTAAGCTCCCTCCGGCTACCGTAGACTGCCGTGACTGCCTGCCGTAATCTCCACTTCCCGTTCCGTCAAATCCCTCCACCTTCACATGCTGGGCCAAAACACCCCCCACTCAGCCTCCTGTTACGCCAACTGTTTGGTCTTAGTCTCGACACAGCGACCGAGTGTAGACGGGACGATACGATACGTACTCCACGCGCTTTTCGTCCCAAGTCCATTCAGACGGTTGTTCATCCAATCAGAGTTCAAGGAGTACAGATTCATACTTTTTCTCATTTCCATCTTCTTTATTATGACGCTCTCTCCTCCCTCGTCTTTCCCAGGATCCTTTTCCTTGAAGCGCTAGAACTCTTCGATTGTTATCACAATTATAGCTCTGTATTTTGGCGACTGCCCGAGGAGGTTGAACGTTAATCATGTCTTTTTCTTCAAAGTGCGATAGCGAGAAAGTACCAGTCTCACAGAAATCCGCTCTGTTTTCGTTCCTCAAGGTAATTACACTCCTTCCACTATTGCGATTTCATTGTGTACCCCAGGGTCTCTTCCAACCCATTTGGCATACAAGCCAGAATAATTGACTGATATCTGTGTTCTAGTCAATAGCATCGTTTAAAGGCGATCTTGCGTCTCTGACGGCTCCTCCTTTCCTACTCTCTCCTCAGTCTGTGACTGAATACTCTGCCTTCTGGGCCGAACATCCAACACTTTTTGTTGCTGCAGCACACGAGGACGATGCGGCGAAACGGTCTCTATTGGTCTTGAAATGGTTCTTGAGCACCTTGAAGGAGCAGCATAGCAACAAGGACGAGAATGGCAAGAGGAAGCGAAAAATGAAGCCATTGAATGCTTTTTTGGGCGAGCAATTTTTGGGGAAGTGGGTCGATGGTGCTGGCACAACAAACCTCGTATCCGAGCAGGTCAGGTATGTACAACATGGAAGATGTGCGGAAGTAAGATGCTGATCTTTGTAGCCACCACCCTCCCGTCACGGCATTTAACGTGTGGAATGATGAACATGGAGTACGAGTACGTATATCGCTGCCGAAACCTTGCTTCAATACAAACGATCTAACTTCTGGGCTAGCTACAGGGAAGTATCGCACCTAAAGTTTACTTTAGTGGAACTGTCAACATTGATCGTAAAGGATACGGCATCATGCACATCGATAAATATAATGAGGATCACTTGGTCACCATGCCGAAAGTCCACGTCGAAGGGCTGGTTACTGGAGCACCGTCTCCAGAACTTTCTGGTCTCTCTTACATCCGAAGCTCTTCTGGATATACAACGAAGATTGAATATTTCTGCAAAGGGTGGATCAGTGGAAAACGAAATGCATTTGTTGCAACTATTTTCCCCGATGGCAAAGAGAAGGAGCCAGTCTATGTCGCAGAAGGTCTCTGGAGTGGATCATACACCATAAAGGACGCAAAGACCCAGGCCGTTTTGGAAACTTTCGATATCGGCACAGTCGGTAGAACTCCTTTGCAAGTAGCCCCTATAGAACATCAAAATCCGCTCGAGTCGCGAAGAGCCTGGAAATATGTCATCGAAGGCATCAATGATGGTGACATCTTCACCGTGGGAACCGAGAAGTCAAAAATCGAAAATGAACAAAGACAAATGAGAAAGATCGAGAAGAGCGAAGGAACAGAATTTCCAAGGAGATATTTTACACGTTCTGAAGAAGATCCAATCGCCGACAAGCTATCAGAAGGTCTAAAGGGTACATCGATGAAAGAAAGCGATCCAAATCACATGCTTTGGTTGTGGGATGAGGAAAAGTACCAGAAGGTGCAGAGTGACTTGAATAATGAAATCAAGAGATCATCTCACGCAAGATTTGACAGTATTGACAGTGGCGTCTCGGGCATGCGCACTCAATCGACGACTGCATGAATATTACAACGGGACAGGCGGCGTTTTGGTTTGGGAATTGTATAAATTCTAGACGGGACTAGAACAGCGGGTCAACTACACCTACATAATGGAATCTAACGGACGAAACGAAATATTATAATTATTCTCGGCTTCAGCGAGTGTTGCGATGGTTCTAGCATGTTGCGTGACGCTTCTTCGGGTACCAAGTTTTGCAATCACGAGATTCGTTCATTCCCAACTATGACGATGGTGGCGTAATAGTACGTACTTACCTGGTCTAACAAAAGCACAGGCACACTATGGCTTGAACTCCTTTCAGATTCGCAAAGGAGTTTCGAAAGCTCTCGAATGGAGGATGGCAAGGATGACGTCACTTGCAGTTCCTCAACCCCGCCAATCAATACCACTTATTCACTTATTGACGATCACAACACCTTGATGGCGAATACTTAAGGCCCTTCAATTCTCCCAATCTTTCTTCCTTTACCAAACACAAACTCCAACTTACAACTCCAACTTCTACAATCAACAACATACAAACAAAACAAAACCAACTACATACCAAATCAATCATCATGTCTGACAAGAACACTTCCACCGCTCAGTCTTACCTCGACCAAGCAACTGGCGCCGTCCAGTCTGCTGTCGGAGCAGTCTTTGGCAATGCCTCTGACCAGGTATATTTCCCTTGAAAAAATAAATGAAGCTGGACAATTTGCTAACTAGAGATCTACAGAATGCGGGTGAAGCCAAGAAAGACAAGGCAGCCCTCGAGAAGGACGCTTCGCATGCTGCGGCCAAAGTCGGTCCTTTCAGTGCTTCGTCTTCGGGTGCTGTGACCAAGGATGATCCGATGCGTCAGGAGGGAGCTTGGAACCAGACGGTTGGATCGGCAAAGGAGGCTGTGGGGGGTCTTGTTGGTGCTGAGGTATATCTCCCTACTCCCCCCCCCCCCCCCCCCCCCCCCCCCCCCCCCCACGAAATTCGAACTGACAGTATAACTATAGGATCTCAAGCGTTCAGGCGCCGAACAAAACGCCGCAGGCAAAGGTCAAGAAGCCCAAGGTCAACTCTCCGATCTAGGCAGCGGTGTCGCAAACCGTGTCTCTGGTGCGGTGGGTGGTGCTGTTGCTGGTATCACGGGTGATCGCGAGAAGCAGCTTGAGGCGCAGGAGAAGCATGATGTGGGTAAGACGCAGCAGCGGGGTGCGGAGATTGATATTCAGAAGCAGAATGCTTAGGCTGGATGTTGGGGAGTGGAGGATTGGGGAGGAATGGAGGATTTGTATGATATGAGGGTATGGGAAAATGCATGGTTTTTATGATGCGTTTGGGATGGAGGGAGGGAATTGTGCATATGGATGGATTTGCTAGTGGGTTAGCTGGCTGGGCAATTGATACCCTTTTCTTATGAGAAACTCTGCCTATTTGCGATGATGTGCTCTACGTCTATGAGTTTCCTGTCCTTCTAGCGCAAGTTGCAATTTTTACCCTACTGTAAACAGAGGAATAAGCGCCGTGAAGACTAAACTCCAAACTCAAATAAAAGTCTGTCTAACATCCCTCGGCAACTGGGGCCGAAAAGTCCCTTTTGCTAATTGTGTCGTCATCTTCGCCAATTTTGCCTTAATACGGGTAGCTGCAAAAGTTTTGTTGCATATCGCATTTTTGAATCTTGTGGCTCAATAGTTGTGGGATCGATTTAGAATTGCGGTTAAATGGTTGCCGAATCGTTGTGGAATCGCTTCCAAATCGCTTCCAGATCGCTTCCAAATTGGTGCGAAATCGCTGTGGAATCGATGTTGAATCTATGCCAAATTCGCTTACATTGGAGTCAACGGTTAAGGGATGAACATTAACACAGGTAAGAGGTCATTATTTGGAGCCTGCAGAAACGATCGTCGTCAACGAGAGGAGTGTGCAAAGGGTGCTTGGAAAGAAAAACGAATGCAAGCCTGTTGCAGGAATAACGATGGATGTCACCTTGTGTAAAGCGTGAACTGAGCGACATCTTGAGTACTTATTCAGAGAATTTAGAGAAGCAATCATGGGACTGTTTCATGGAAAACTTCAGACCGAGGTTGGTGGCTTTACTTGACCGTGTGCTTCGACATATTTATTTTCCGTAGCTTGTGAGGGGTCGACAACAGAGTCGAACCTCATCACATTTTTGTTCCAGTAGCGTTGAATTAACTTGACGATTTGGGAAATTCTTGCTTGGATTCCTCTTCAATCATACTCAATATAATCGTCATTAATCTGGGCAAAATTGATTCCAATTCTGGAAGTGCTGATAATTATCTGCCTACCAAAAGCCAAAAACAGTACATGAACTTCAGCTTGACATTGAAGGGTCACGAGCTAAGTGAGGTACAATCAGTCAAAATGATCCCGTTGCTAGAAGATTACTAGCTGGTAGAAAGTTTGGATCCCTAATTTCGATGGAATGGAGAAGATCCGGGTGGCTTAGACAAGACTATCCGCACGCTCGTGCCAGGTGTAGTCTATCTTTGGTTCATAGTCATCTTCCGCCATCAGCGAAATTCAAAGGTGTGCTTTGAAGTAGTTTAAACGACACCTTTGACACACAGACTCTTAATAAGAGGAGAAGGGCCCAACCGAAAGCGCCACCGGGAGTGAACGCTATTTGATGTAACAACAGGCCTCTCGGTTTCAAAAACAAGCTCTTCTCAACTTTTGCATAATTCTCTCAGTAAGTGATAGTTAACAAAGGCAATAGCCAAATGATTATTTCCAGGCTTGAAAATGCGAATCTCTTCTAGATCTCGAAAGACCGATTAGACCGTGCGGTCGTCCCAGAACTTTTGCCAAGAAATGGGGAGCTTCTATGAGATGTTTAACCAGTAGCAGGATTGTGCACACTACCTTAAATCGAATTCCATGTTTGTGGTCTTTGGAGCTATGTGATTTGGTAACCAAGAAAGTTACCTATTGTATTACTTCGGCCTTCTCACAACGATTTAATTGCACAGAAGACCCCGGCCCGAACTGAAAAGAAGAGGCTAAGAGGTAACAGACTGAGATATACAGTAGCAAGTCTCAAGCGATAATCATGAACTGTAAAAGAAAAAACATGCGAGGACGTAAAGTTCGGGAGGCAGAGTGAGGAACAAGAGGAATCTGTTGATGCTCCAGCAACACCTCTCACACTGGTGTGCCTGTAGATTACGGCTTTACACTTCAGATACTGATCAGACGGTTGAAATTCATGCGGTCCCATGTACCAACAACAGCAGAAAACTATTAGACTGCATCCCGCAAAAATAGGTAAAAAAGAAATCCTCAAATAGAATTTAGTGCGATTATGTCTGCGCAACCACTTTGCTACAATCCTTGTAGATCTAGACCAGATTGCGAGAAAACAGCCTCGACGCCGAGCAAGGAAAGATGATTTCGAAAAGCAGCATAAACAAGAAAACAGAATACCGCATGCGAAGCGGACAGAACAAGAATGATTCAGCTGTGGTTACTGTGAGAAACCTCATCCGGAACAGAGGAACTTTGTGGCAGGACTTCAAGCACGGTCTTGAGACAAGGCCCAAGTATTCTAGGAGGCCAAAGATAGGTCTAGCCACCTCAACTTGAGGGCTTTATGGGACCCAAAGCAACCCCATTTCAACCTCACAGACTAAAGAAGTCAGTGGGGTGAGAAGGCGAGCTTGCGAGAGGCATTTTCGGATTGCCTGAGTTCTCGCCATCGTAAAATCCTAGTCCTGACCCCAAAACATGCTCACTTGAAGTTACTGGATGACCTCACGATAATTGAAGTATTGGCGGATGATTGTTGTAAAGCGCCTGCGGCATGAGCGAGTTTCCCTCGGCACGGAGGAATATTTGGGGTCGCTTGAAGAGGAAAACAGTGTTACAGCATTTGACTATTATATGATACGATAATATAACATAAAGCTTATAAGATACTTAATTAATGCTTAATATTTCTATAATAATTTCTAACTGAAATTCTCTCTCTATAGGAATAATAAAAATATATTTTTATTAATTAAATTATAAGACTAATAATTTTAAACTAATAGATTATAAATCCGGAAAATATTTTATTAATTAAATTATTAATTTCTAGATTATTAATTAAGTTTTAAATTAGTTAATTAGATTCCTATCTAATTAAGAATTATTTTTATAAATACTTTTATATTATATTAATCTTATATTAATCTTATTTATAATAATTATAAATCTCGATTATATTACTTTTAATTATATATTATTATTATATATTATTATTAACTATTAATAATTAAAATATTAAAATAAATTATAATAATAAGAAGATTATTCTAAGATTTAAGTATTTATATAAATTAAATATTAATAATTAATATATTTAATCTTTTAATATTAAATATTAATTATATTAATTAAATGATATAAGAAATCTAATAATTAATATTAATTATTATTAATCTTAAAAATTAATATATTTAATTTTTATTATTAATTATTAATTATATAAATTAAATAATATATAGATATCTTATAAATAGAAAATATTTTTTATATTCTATTGTTAGAAAATTATATTTATAATTATATTTTTAAGTTTATAAATGAAATTAAATAAATAAATAAAAATATATAATTATATTATAATTAAATTGTAATTATTTCAAAGAATTATTATAAATTATTTTAATAAATTGTATTATAAATGATTATTTAATTAATAAATTAATTAATTATAAATATTCTATTTTATTAAAATATAATCCTTATAAAATTAAACTTTTAAATTAAAAAATATTTTTATTTTCGAATTTTTTATAAATTAGAAAGAATATAATCATATAATAAATAATTAATTTATTATTAATAATTATATATTAAAATTTAAAACTAATTCTATTTAATTTATAATAAATTTAAATATTATTCTTAATTAAAAAATTATTTAAGATTAGAAAACTTTTTAAATAAAAGTTTTTAATATTATTAATTAATGAATTAATAATATTATATATATTATTATTAAAGGTTTTAAGATTTATACTTTTATTTATATTAAATTTAAAAAGATTTTTAAATTAATTAATAATATTTCTTTTTTTAATTATATAAATAAATTCGAAGATTTATTATTTATAAGTTTTAAAAATATTAAGAAATATATAATTACTTTTATTAAAATCTAAAATGAATTTATTTAATATAATATAAGAATTATTTATATAAAATTAATTTAAATCATTAAATTCTTTAAAGGTTTTAATATAATTTATAAATATTTTTATTCTAATTTTTAATAATTTATAAAGATTTTTTCTAATAATAAAAAATAAAATATAATTAAATCTAAAGAGATTATTTATAAAATAAAAGATAAGAAAAGAGGTATTATTTTTAATAATAATATTTATAATATTATTATAAGAATAATATATATTAATAATTTAATTTAATTTAAAAATAATATTAAATTATTTCTTTTAAAATTAAAGAAAATTAAAAGGAATTTAAATTATATTTAGAATTCGATTAAATATTATTTTATTTATAAAGTTTTATATTATTTAATTTTCGAATATAATATTAAAAATCTTTAATTTAGAAAAGAATATATTTAAAGAAAGAAAAATCGCTATTATTAATAATAAAATAATAAAAATAATAATAATAAATGAATTAATTAAAATTTTAATTTTAAAAATTCTAATAATAAAATTATTATAAAGAAATAAAAGATTAAAAAAAATAATAATAAGGTTTTTATAATTATATTTAATGAAAATCTGGTTATAAAAATAATAATTAAAAATGATATTAATTCTTTTTTTAATATAAGATAAAATTTTAATATTATATATTTATATTATATTATTTATTCTCGAAAAGCTTTTATTATATATAAAATTATTATTAATATTAACTTTATTAATAGTTTAAATAGATTAAAATATATGTTTATTAGAAAAGGAATTATTTTGTTTTAATATAAAAATATAATAAGAAAAGTTTATATTTTAAAATTTTTTAATATTTATTATATTTTTAATTATAATATTAATTTAATTTCTTCAAATTAATTATCTAATAAGATTAATATTTCATTTATTAGTTTAAAATTAATTCTTAAAATGAATAATATTGAATTTTCTTTTTCTTTTATATTAAATATTTTATAATAATTATTAATTAAAATAATAGAAGAATACTCTTTTATAATAAAGATTAATAAAAATATTATTCGAATTTAATATAATTATTAAAGGTATATAAGAATAAAAAACCTTATTAAATTTTAATATTATATTAATAGAATAAACTTTTTTAAGTTTATTTAAGATTCTTTTATTTATAATATTTATAATTTAATAAAGATTAAAAATTAATTATATATTTCTTTTATAATTCTTAGATATTATTTAATAGATTTTATTAGTTTTATTTTTATTATTAATTATAATAATATTAGATTTATCTTTGATATATATTATAATATTATAAGTAAATTAATTATTTATATAATAAAATATAAGAATAAAATTAGTTAACTTTTATTTAATTTTATTATTAAAAATAAAATGTGAGAACACCACGTAAAGAATGCAAAGAGTGAATCAAAGCTAGAAGTGCCTCTATTAACTAGAAGAACGAAGTGATCTCGAAAGAGGTCGAAAGG